>SCDZ01000375.1:0-75000 GCA_004143845.1 Drosophila lacertosa
TATATATATATATATATATATATATATATATCTATCTATATATATATATATATATATATATATATATATATATATATATATATGTATATCTATATATGTATATATATATATATATATAAGGTATGTATAGCTCGATATAAAAAGGTTTTCGGTTGCTAAAAACAAGCGCTAGGTGGCGTAAGTTGGGCGGTTCACAAATAACAAAACTGAATAAATGAAGTAAGCACACACAGCATCAAACAACAACTGCACCCAATCAAGTTGTTTGCCTAATTAAAATCGAATCGAGCGAACGGATTGGGACTTCGTGGCGTGGCAGCTGGAGATCCCGGCTGTTCCAGGCTGGCAGCCATCTGCCTAAGATTTTCCACCCCTGCCAACAGTTGCCTGTCGAGCAAAGAAAACGGTTCAGCACTGAAATCACTTTCCATGCTTTAAGCAAACTCACCTCAAATTCTGGTCGGCGTTGTCGGCGGCACGCAGCAAATCGCGCGACAAATTATGCGTTCTGGACGGACGCGATGTGTTGCTGCTGTTGCTGTGGTGGCTGCCGGGCGTAATCTCTGAAGCAACGCCAGCACCACCAACAACACCGCCACCAACTGCTGTTGCTGCGGCACCTGCCACCTGATCGCCGTCATCGTTTACCGCAAAGTACGTCGCCTGCAAAAGATGAACAATAAGACTATAAAGAAGCAGGGATAAAAATTATGGTAATTCACCTCCCGCTTTATCGCTTCGCGCTGTAAACGCTGACGCGTCATCTCTGAAGCAACGCCAGCACCACCAACACCACTGCCACTAACACCACTGCCACCAACTCCTGCTGCTGCGGCACCTGCCACCTGATCACTATCATCGTTTACCGCAAAGTACGTCGCCTGCAAAAGATGAACAATAAGACTATAAAGAAGCAGGGATATAAATAATGGTAATTCACCTCCAGCTCAAACATCTTGTGCTGCAGACGCTGTATTTCTTGCGTTTTCGCCGTTACTTCGTGCGAATCGAATAGTCGCGCCTCTGTCAGAGACCGCACCTGCCGCTCAAAGTCTTGAGCGCGACGCCTTTGTACGTTAAGCTCGAGGCGCAACTCCTGCAGCTCGCGTTGCAATCGCTCGTTCTCCTGGCGCAGCGTGGACAAGGCTGCGTCGGCTTCCTGAGGCGGCGAGTCTATGGTGTTCGAGGGCAGTCCAATGGCCACGTCGGCCAGACGCTGCGACGAGTGTAGGATGGGGCCGTCGGATAGAAAGTCGGGCAGCATTTTAACCGTAGAGCCAACCGTTGGCTCGCTAGCTGCCGGCAGTGTTGAGGCACTGGACAGGCCAGCCGCTACAGCGGCAGGTAATAGCAGGGCGATGCCGCTGCCACTGCCCGCAGCACCGCTGCAGCTGGGCGCTTCGGCGCCCGCACCCATTGGCGAGTTGGGCGGCGAACTGAGATGCGCCTCCTGGCACCAAGCGTCCGACAAATGATCCTGCACGAAGTCGGGCAAAGCCGATGCGGCGCCAGCCACGTTTGACGCGGCCTCCAGCGGCAGATCGAGCTTCATTTTGGGCACCGTCGCCAGCACCAAGCGATTAGGACGCAAGGCTGGCCGGCGACGCGGCGACGATGCGGCACACGCAGCCGCATTCGGCGGCATATCATAGCTGGAATAGGAGCGCGGCACGTACCGTGAGCTGCTGGAACCCGCGTGCAGATTGGAGGCAGACGATGGGAATATATCTGAAGTAGGGCAGGACGCATGTAATAAGCACTAGCTCCGGGTGGATGTTACTCACCATCATCGACGCGCTCGTCGTACAGGCGACTGTTGCGCACTTGGGCCAGGCCCAAGTGATCGTAGTCGTCGTCATCGTCGTCCATGCCTACGCTACTGCGGTCCACCTCGAGCCGCAGATCCGGACGTAGTCGTGTACCGGAGCTGCTGCTGCTGCTGGTAATAATGCCGCTGACGCCGCCACTGCCACAAGCCGCATACTCGGCCAAACTCGCCTGCGAGTCAAACGAACTAAACCGTGGCGAACGCTTCATCTTGGACGCGGCGCTGCCATTCAAATCCGGCTGCATGTGACTGACGGATGCCGATTGCGGCACCTTTGGCCTGGCGCCCGTTGACGTTTGCAGCGACGACGCTGACGTCACAGTTGCATTGGTGTTGCTGCTGCAGCTTGGGCCACTGTTGCTGTTGCTGCTGGCGCTGCACGTCGCGTCCAGGGATGTGACTGTGCTGCTTGGAGCGGTAATTGTGCCGCTGCTGTTGAGAAAGTGCTTAAAGGAAAACGTTGATGTGGAGCTGGAGGAGGCGGCACTTGTTGTTGACGCTGCTGCTGCTGCTGTTGCCGCCGCCGCCGGTGCTGCTGTTGTTGTTGTTGTTGTTGTTGCTCGTATGTTTGTGTAATCGCCGCGGTTGCTGATGCTGTTGTTGCTCCCATTTAGCCACAGATCGGCAACCAGATCGTTGACGTTGTTGCCGCGTGCGCCTGTCGGCAGCTTGACATCCCCGCAGGCGCCGCTGCCATCGCCCGTTAGGTGTTGTTGCTCCTGTGCGGCTGTTGTTGTGTTTGTTGTTGCAGCAGCATCGTCCGTATTGATATTGTTTCCATTGCCATTGGCCATTTAAAAAGTCGCCAGCCGCTTTTAATCGTTAAGTGCTCTTGTGTCAGCTGGTCTACGGTTCGTTTTCCGATGTTATTTGCGATGTTTTCGGTGCCTTTGTTGTGTGTTGTTGCCTGTTGTGTTTTGTTTTTCGCTGCAAATTTAGTTAATTTCGCGTTGCATTTCTCTGCCGACTTTTCACTAGAGAGTTGTTGTTAGAGCTGGTTACAAACGATACTCTGCATTATTTGTTGTTATCGATATTTGAATGTAGAATATCGATAGTTGTCTCAACTGAGCGCAAAATAAAAGCCAATAATATTCTTACTATAAATAAAACTAGTAGTTGATCGGTCATACAAAACTGTAATTTTTTTAAGTTATATGATTTAGAAGGATTATTTGATTGCTTTTTGATTATAAATGCATAGTGCATGTTTTCGTTTAAACTTTCTTTTTAAAAATTTTAAACGATTGTGTATCATCTCAATTTTTAATCTGTGCTACTCCGTGCTGAGTGGCCGAAGTGTAAAAAATACTAGCACTTGCGTTGCCAACTACCTGTAAAAAACCGCAATTTTCGGTGTCAATATTTTGGGATTTTATACTTAGTCGTTTGTGTTCACATTGCTCTCGTGGTTTTTGTTTTGCCTTTGCACTCCTTGCCTATTGCTTCCGAGGAGAACGGCGATTTCGGGCATAAACGCAGCTAATTGGCGCAATGTATGCATAATTAATGCAATCAAAAGCGAAAGGCGAACGTGTACGTTTTGTGTAAATAAGAAAAAAGTGAACGTTGTAAAAAAACATAAATTAATTACGTTACCAATAAACCAAACCACTAACAAACAAAACAGTGCAAGGGCGGCGTAAAGAAAGTGGAAAAGAAAATTCTGCGTAGCAAACAAACCGGTCGGCGCGCAACATACATACACATACACGCACACATATACGAAGACAGACGAAAACGTCCTCAATAGCGTATGCAAAAGACGCATTTTAAACAAAAATCGTGTGCTCAAAAACAAAAAAGAAACAAAACGAAAAAACGAACGCTAAACGTACAATACATACATACAAATTTCACACTGTGTTTTCCATATATTTCTTATATTTGCGCTGACCAAACGAAAAACGCAAAAGGCGGTCGCCATATGCGACTGTGACTGCGACAGCGACTGCGACTGGCAGTGTTGTTGCTGCTGCGGGGGTGACAGCGCCAGCGGCGTAGTAAAGGTGGTGCGAGCAAGAGCTAAAACGACGCGACGCAAGGCAGCAACGCTCACCTTTCGCGTATTGTAAATTGTTTTTGCAAACACAAAAACTAACCCCTCCGAACGAGCGACCGCCCGCCCTCGCTGCAGCAGCATCGTGTGTTCCACTTTCCCATAGGCAGCGCCCCTTTTGCTACTACTACTGCACGCTGTCCTGATTTTGCTGCAATAAACACAGAGAGACAGTAAGAGAGAGAAAGAGAGAGAGAGTGAGTGAGAGAATAAGAGAGCAGGAGAGGACCAAACTAGTGGCCATGTTTTTTACTAGTGATCGGTTGAAGTAGCAGCAGCTTTCCAAGCTAAAACTCACTCTCTTGTGCCGCAGAGAGACTGAGCGAGCGAAAGAGGATCAATTGGTGACAATGTGTTAGTGTTTAAAGCAGAGTTTTTGCAGCTTAAATTCTCTCTGAATTTGTGTGTGTGTGTGCTTATTTACATATATATATAATTAATTAAAGAGCGCATTTTTGATAAAAATGCAACGGAGCTGTAACTGCGACTGCAGCAGGCAGGTGAGTTCCAATTAGGATGCGGCCAAACTCAAGTGCCTAGCCATGCATCCTACCATCCATGCAGTCAAGCATCCAAGCATGGTTTTTATTTTCCGTGGGGTTGTTTCATTTTCTTCTATTCGACTTGGCAGCAGCCGCCTGGCCACGGCCCCATTTATTGACTTGTCTACATTTCTTCTTCGCCTTCTGCTGCTGTGTCTGTCATTGCCGTTGCCCTCCCGTTCTCCGTTGTCCGTCCCTTTCCATTGCTACGCTTTTGTATACAAATTATGGTGCGCTTTGCTTGTTGTTGTTGTTCTTGTTTTTACAGTTGTTGTTGTTTTAAGCTTTTATGGCATTCGCTGCCGTTGCTGCTGCTGCGTCGTGCATTCCACTCATTGTTTTTGTTGCTCCTACATACATCCATCCATACATACGAACAAACGTATATATGTATGCATGTGTACATAGTGTAAACGTTATAAATATAGATTTTAATTTGCCTTTACCGCATTCGAAAATGATTTCTGTTTTGGCCCACAGTTAATAATTGCTTGGCCTGTTAACCAAGCACCCGCCAAGCCCCGCCCCTCTTTAGCCGAACTTATGTATGTGTGCAATATGCCAAGAAAAGTGAAAATTGAACTGGGTCGCTGTGTGCTGGGGGTCAGGGCGAGGGGCCTTATTTTCTCTTAATATCGTTGGCACCTCTGCCTTCAGCTGGCGTCTTCACCTGGCTGGTAATTCAATTAACATTGCGCCCCAACACTTCACCCAACCCATTTCCCCCCACAAAACCAAAACAATTTGTTGACCCATTTTTTTTGTTGGTATTTTTGTTTTGCTGTTAATTAATATTTGTAATTCTCGTGTTTTTCCTCGTCTTGTTCGCTGGCCGCGATAATCAGCTCGAAATTAACAGTTTATAGTACAAGCAGCTTTATAGTTTCATTATCTTCGCCTTGGATTGGCGTCCCCACTTAAGGCCCGGACTGCGGGGGAGGAGGCGGCGGTTTCTTTTTGTTATTTGTTGCCGTTGTTTTTTAGTTGTGTGTATGTGTCTGTGTGTGTGTGTGGGTTGTGCTGCTTACGTGATTAAGTGTCGCATTCAGCAATCAATATAAGCATTCACGGTTTATTCGTTTTCCCATTTTCTGTGAGTTTGCTTTTCAATGACACTTTTCCAGTTTCCACTTACGTTTTGTGGGTTTTTCTCTGTGTTTCCGTTTCAATCGCAGCTTCAGACAACGTCTGCCTTGAGCTACATCAAGATTTGAGGGGGTATCAAAAAAGTACCTGCAAAAGACTCGATAGTCTTCGGCTTGGGTTTAATTAACAGTGCCAATTATTATTTATTTAGATGCGATCTCAGATACTGCGTCTTGCAAATAATTATATGTGCATCACATTTTGCCAAATAAAAACATTTATAATATTAATCAAATGTGGCTGCATTTATAGCAAAACACGGGTCTTATAAACTTCCCAAATCCATATAAAGTACTCCGCCCGAGTTTCAATAAATTTACCAAAACTGAATATGGTTTGCCTAGTTTGCCCTCTTTCTTAATTCTGCACCTAAATTTTCTTAATTTATTATAATTTTATGGTTTTTTTTTGGTAAAAAGCCCTAACTGAATTTTCGGGAAAAAAAAATTATTTAATCTCCGAGAATGGCTTTAAAAGCTTTATATACTATAATCAATCAATTTGATCGATTTTGACTTTAATTTCACTTAAGCAAAAACTATGTTTTAAATTCAATTCGTTTAACTTGGAACAAGTCGGAGTAAAACATTAATAAAAGAGAAATCCCCTTTATAAAACTTACTCTATTTTATTCATTTTTCCTCTGTCCCTTTCTCTATTTCTTTAACAAGCTCCTTATTTTCGTAGCTTTATTTCATAAAAATACTTATTCATTCGCTTTGTTTAAATTCCTATTATATCGAACTGATGTATTGAAACGAGTAGATTAAGAAAAAGCGTGTGTGGAATTTCCAAGGCTAATTTGAAATGACAAATGAAAAACGGGTTAACATAAAAGGATTCACGTTAATTAAATTCCTCACATTTCGCTTGGCTCCTGCTGCTGCCACTATTTGCAGCCAGCTAATTGCTTAGGACGATTAAAAGTTCAGGTATCCGTTTGTCATTTGCCAATTGCCTTTCACCATTTCCAATTTGCTGCATTTTCTATTCCATTTTTTTTATCATTGTAAGGATTCTTTTACATTACTCTTTCTTTTTTTTTTTATTGAACTTTAGCTAATTCGCTTCTGTTGTTGTTGCAGCTCTTGACGCTGCCCGCGAATGCGTGGCAAGCATAGGGAGAGTCGCAGACGAAGCAGGCGCAGGAGCAGAGGACAGTCAGGATTCAAATGTCGTCGTCGTCGAACAACAACGGCGGCATCAATAGTGCCACAAATGGCCGCAGTGGCAGCACTGGCAGCGCCAACATCAGCCTCAATCTTAAGGCCAAGACGGGACAAATCGCAGCAACAACAGTTGCAACAATCGCAACCATTGCAACAACAACAACAACGACACACAAGACTTTGCCGGATCTGAAGACGCAACGGAGCAACAGCAGCGCCGGCAGCGGCATTGGAGTCGTGGCCAAAACATTGGCCACCCACCGACGCGACAGCTCTCACGTGGAGAAATCCCAGCTGCCGGAGCGACCACTCAGCTATGGGCCGCCGCAGCAGAACAAGCTCCTGGGCCTCAGCCGGGAGCCCAAGGAGGGCCACCTGGCGTACTGCGACGGCAAGCTGCAGGCCGGCACGCTGCAGTCGCTGGTAATGCACATGGTGCCCACACACGACTATTATCCAGAGCATTGTTATCTCTTTGCGTTCCTGCTCAGCGGTCGCCTCTTCATACGGCCGCACGAGCTGCTCGCCCAGATCTCCAGCTACTGGGAGCAGCAGCAGCAGCAGCAACAACAGCAGCAGCAACAACAACAACAGCAGGCAGCTGGCGGCGCCGGCTGCGATGTGGTCGATGAGGCAGTTGCTCAGCCGGCGTCGCTGACGCTACATCTGAACTCCGCCTCGCCGCTGACCGTACAGCGCAAGGCAGCTGGACACGAGCTGGAGCTGGAACTGGAGCCGAAGCCGCAGCAACGGACATTGACGCAACGTTCGGCGCAGCATTGCATACGCCTGCTGTCCGAATGGATTGAGATCTTTCCGTATGACTTTCGGGATGAGCGGCTCATGCAGCAGGTGCGACTGCTGGCCAGGAAATGCGTCTACATTGACAACTCGCTGGGCAAGCAGGTGTCGCGTATATTGCAGCTGCTCGTCGCTCGGCTGACGGCGCTCGAGGAGTACGAGAAATTTCTGCAGACGCTTAACAATGAGGCTAATAACAGCGAACAGCAGCCACAAAATCAACAGCAACATCATCAGCATCATCAGCATCAGCTTCATCTGCATCATCTGCATTTGCATAATCCCTTTCAGACCTTTTTGGGCAGCTCCCACAGCAGTTCCGCGAGCGGTCACGCATCGAACGGACTGCCCGGGAGCGGCGGCAGCGGCGGCGGCGGCGGCTCAGCGAGCAGCGGCAGCGGCAATAGTGGCAACAATTCCGCATCGAGCACCCCACAGCCGGACGAGGTATTCGGCATTATGGACATCTGTCCCAGTTGCGAGCACTTGGCCCATCAGCTAACGGCCATCGAATTGGAGCGTCTGTCGCACATTGGACCCGAGGAGTTCGTGCAGGCCTTTGCCAAGGATTATCAGCAGGCTAAATGCGCAACGGCCGCCAACGTCAACGCTGCAGTCCCAGCCAAAGCCGACGCGGCTGCGACTGCGACTGCGGGCGGGGTGAGCGGCTCCTTCAACGATATGAAAAAGACACGCAATTTGGAATCATACGTGCAGTGGTTCAATCGCCTTAGCTACTTGACGGCCAGCGAAATTGTTAAGGTTTGTGTATGCAAAAGAAGAAGAAGGAGGAGGAGGAGACGGATTTGTAGAAGTAGGAGGGATTAGCGAGTGCTTAAAATGATTGCCTGGCAGCAGGGATGAAAACGAAGCATGCCATAAAGCACATGACATTTTGTGCAAACCAATAAAAAGGAAGAACCAAATTCGTTTTCACAAAAAGCAGACAAAATTTGTGAAAATCAATATCAATAATATTTTATGAAGTGTATTGAGATTATGGCTAGGAAAGCCTTTAGAATATGAACAGGAAACAGCAACCAGTTATAGGTCGCTTTAATCAGGCAGGATTTTTATATATTATTTACTACGCTGATCTCTGATCTGTTTAAATTAGAAAATAATGTAAAAAACAGGCAAAAGAAGGATCTCCTATTTATATTTATAAGATTTGCCATCAGGTTCAGTTCTTAAAGTCATATTTTAACGTCCTGCTCGTAAGATAACTTTACACAACACATAAAATGAATTTTCACAAAAAACGCCCTTCTACAGGATTCTCATAAGTTCAAGTAAGTCAGGCTGCATTTATCATCTCTGATATAGTGTTCGTTTGTGTGTAGTTAACATCATTTTGTATAAGTCAACCAACAGAAGCCATTTAACATTTGCAATGAGGTGTGTTTAGTAAATATTCTTTAACAGCTTTAAATAATATAGGCTTTTATTAATACCTTTTAACATATTTATTTTCTTGTACAGTATCCAAAGAAGAAACAGCGTGTCCGCATTATCGAATATTGGATTGAGACGGCACGCGAATGCTTCAACATTGGCAATTTCAATAGTCTGATGGCTATTATAGCTGGCTTAAACTTGGCGCCCATTGGCAGACTTAAAAAGACGGTAACATATACTTTGCATTTAAATGGGGTCCCAACTTAAATGAATTATCTTTTGGTTTCTTTGCAGTGGTCTAAAGTGCAATCGGCAAAGTTCTCCGTGCTGGAACATCAAATGGATCCAACATCGAATTTTAACAGTTATCGCTCGACGCTTAAAGCTGCCATGTGGCGCTCCGAGGGCGCCACAGAGGAACGCGAACGCATAATCATTCCATTTTTTAGTTTATTTGTTAAGGACTTATACTTTTTGAACGAAGGCTGCTCGAATCGGTGAGTATTATATATTTATATATTTATATATTTATTGATAAGTCTGGCAATCTTTAATTCTGTTTTTCTTGCCTTTCAGTTTGCCAAACAATCATATCAACTTTGAGAAATGCTCACAACTCGCCAAACAAGTGATGGAGTTCAATGAATGGAAGAAGGTCAAGTGTCCATTCGAGAAATTGCCGAATGTTATTGCCTACCTGCAGCATAATGCGGTGCTCAATGAGAATACGCTCGCGATAGCATCCTTTGAGTGTGAGCCGCCCGAGAATACCGAGGAGAAGGATCGCTATAAAACTGTGAAAGCCGAAACGAAGCAACAATTGCTGCAGCAATTGCACGAACAACAACAACAACAACAGCACCAGCAATAGTTGACTCTTAGCTATTTAGTACACATACTAATTTAAGTAACGCTTAAGTGCTTGCCATGTTTATTTTTTTTTTAAACTTACTTTTTACATAAGTCGATTATAAACTGTAAGACGGGATGACAGTTGTGTAGGCTAAGCTCAGCGACAATTAATTCAGACAAGACGCATGCGCTGCCCTTCTTCGGCTCGCAAATGACTTCTAAAGCAATTTGCTGCAACTTTTACCTGTCTGCATATTACTTTTCATAATTTCATACCACACTTTTTGCTGAGACTACTAAATATCATTTAATCTATCTCTCTACTTCCCTTCTTGACCTTTTATACTACCAATCGCCGATGTTCCTCTTTTTCAACTCACACACACACAAACATATGCACTAGTTTCCATTATCCAACACTGCACAAAGGCGCATGCGCAAAACACAAAACATTTTCTATGAAACGCAAAGCATCTCCAGAATGTTGCCAGTAATTAAATTAATTGTACTAAGGTTAATAAGTAAAAAGCAGCTACAAATGAATGAAGCGAAACAAATCGAATGTATGTACTTAAAGCATTTTATTGCCGCAACTTATCCATATTTATTTGGTTAAATGTATGTAATATTGTATCACAGAAAAGATGTGAGAAACAAAAAAGAAACAAGAAACAAACACATTTATAAATAATGTCATAATTTATTTTAAACATTTGACAAACTTACGTGTATGCGTGTTATTTTGTAAGCGAACAGTATTTATATTTATATATTTACACAATTTTATAGCTAAATTAAATAATTTTTTAATATTCAAACAATTTGACTTGACGACGCTTTTGTCCTTGAAGCTTCAACAATTATAAACAATTATTAACAATGCAGCATAATTCACACACAAATGTTTTCTATAAAAGAAATACATAAACAACAAAAAAAAGTACACCTTGTGGTAGCTACAATGATGCTTATCCTTTTTAAGAAACTACATATGCATATAAGTTAACACACTTATATATATATATATATTCATATATATCAAAAAATCAAAAATTACAACAAAAAAAATAATGGTAATGTGTGTGAAATCTTAATGAAATTAAATTTAAATGAACTAAATCGAAAAACAAAGCCCAACATTATCGATTAAAAAACACTGCTTTTGAATAAAAACAACTGATCAAAAACCATTCTCATAAAACAATTTGTAAAGCGTGTTTTCTTTTATTTATTTTAAATTTGTTCTGTGGGCCACTTAAAATTCTGTATATATTATTTTTGTCAAAGTTAACTTTAAGTAAAACTAACTATAACTCAAACGAAATGATCCATTTAACTTTGGCTAAGATAAATCCTACTTCCACACACAAAGGATTATCCTTTCAAATTCAAAATTGTTTGGCGCGTGTTAGTCGCATGCTCCTGGACAAAAGCTGGCTGCTTGCAATATCCACTTCGATATACAGTGCTGCCACACTTAATGGATTCGATAGTCCGTAGTGTGATAGCACTTGTCTCGATAGCTTTTTGCGCCAATCAGCCCCTACACCACGCACACAGTCACACATATAGTGACAGGCACAAAGGAAAAGCGGCATCGGCATTGGCGCTGTGTTTTATACGCGATGCGATTCTGTTGGCGTGCAGACGTCTTCACGGTGCAAAATAAACGGAAATTGAAGTCGGGAAAAAGCGCATAAAACTCTCCTAACTGATATTGAACCAAGTGCACAAGTGAATCGAATTGAATTTCCAGCGTAAATGCGAAATCAACACACGTGTGTGTGCTCGTGTGTTTGTATTTGTACGTTTGACATTGTAAAGTGCAATTGCAATTTCGTGTGTTTGTTTTTGTTTGTGTTAATTACGAAGCAGAGACGTAAAGGACGTTCCAATTGGAGTCAACGAGTTGCGCCCAATTTGTTGCATTGGAGTGCCAGCTAAAGCAAGAACCTGTTGTTGTTGTTGTTATTGCTCGTAGTGGGGCAAAAACAAAGAGAACGCAGCGACAAAGCGGAAAAATCGATTGTGCTCATTTTTTGTTTTGGTTCATGTTCATGTTACGGTTGCGCGCTTGTGTGCGTGTGTTTGTGTAATCTCACAAGTACGAACTGCAATAATAACAAATCAAGACGATTAACCGATAACAGTGTCCAGTTCCCGTAGGACATTTCTGCATGACTCATGACTCAAACAAACAGAAACAATGAAAAATAATCAAAAGTATGCCAAGTTACCCCAGGATTTGGATCTAAGCTTTCAAAGTGATTTAGATTTGCTGCCGGACACAGCAGCCGATATTGATGTCGATGAGTTCAGTGTGAGTGGCGCGCCACCTGCTGGTTTAACACTAAACGACAACGACTACGAAGACGACGACGTCGACGGTGGCGACGACGACGACGACGAAGACGACGAAATTGTCATTGCAGCGCAAGTTGTAGGTGGAGGCGACGGCACCGGCGGCGGTCTGCGTCTAGCCACGCGCAAGCAGCGCAAACAGCGCAAGCAGCAATTGGAACAGTTGTACAACAATAAGAACAAGATCTGCGGACTGGGCAGCGATAGCGTAATCGAGGTGAGTCAATTACTGCAATCGATAACATACATTTACCCACTAAATTAAAAGTGCTGCCAATTGAAAAGTAGTGATCAATAAGATCAGCGACCAATTGGAACTTAGACAAGTAATGAGAGTGGGGTTAAGAGCAAATAATGTTATTATTGCTGTAGTTTTCGATCGTAGCTAAATATACCTGTATATCTTTATGCACTTTGTGTTGCCTGGCTTTCCCTGGCAAAATTTACAAACTAAAGAGAATCTCAGCAATGCCACCTAGAATACATATTTAGCTAAGGCAAAAGATAAAAGAAAATTGCCTGCACAAATGACAACAGAGCAAAACAAAGAAACATAGAAAATGCAGAAAACCTTTATCTTGGGCATGTCGAAGCGTAAATGCCCTTAACGCAGATCATGTTGAAGTTCACATTGTTTTAACCTTAAAACTAGAACTTCTTCCAATTATTTTTATTAAAAGCTACTCGAATCAGTAATCCGATGTTAATCATCTTTAGTAGGTTAATTAGGAACTTAGTCAAATTACTGAAAAAGTTTTTTCTATAAAAACACTTTATCTGGCCGATTGTTTCTTTGAGAGCTGTTTGATATAGCGCTTCAATCCCACAGACTTTGACTTTGAAGAATACATCAAATACATCTCCTTCTATGCGTTACGTATTTCAAGCCACAGTTATAATACCCTCAGCTAGGGTATAATGAAATTATAAAAACCGACAACGTTGCAACAAAGAACGACAAAAATAAAATCGATATGACAACAAAGAAAGAAATATTCAGGTATTTGTAGCAGCTACAGTTAGCTCACCTGAGCAAACCAAAGCGAAGAGTTCAAAAGTAATTCCTATTGTTGGTCAATTGTTTAAATGGCTTAAAGGCAAACAAAAGCCAAAGCCAAAGCCAAAGTTGCCAAAGTACGTCCAATTTTCTATGCTGGCAAAGGAAATCACGCTTAATGCGCTGATGTTAATGGATTTATGTTGTTGTCAAAGTCATTTCTTGCGGCGGGGAGTCGCGTAATGACGTCTACTTAAAATGTATTTGATAAGCAAAGTGTTTTCCTTTGTGCGGCCATTTTTTTTGGGCGATGTTCGTTTAAGATTTATACAAGTTGTCTGTTGGGCAAGCAGAATCGCTGGTTACACTGAAAGCAAAGCGGAAGTTCTTAACAAATGTTGTATTTACCATTATGTTTGTACAAGTTGAGGTCAGGGCATAAGAATTGAAATTAAACTAAATTTTATCTAAATGCTTATCTATGTATATAAGTCAGGTTTTTTTTTGCCAGTGTAATCTAGGTGCATAAAAATCAATAAAGTATGTATCTATTCAGCATTTACTTGAGTCAAGGCTGTATAAATAACTAATGGAACACAAGTTGACGTACTTAATGACAAGGCGTTCACACCTGGTCACTAATTTAATATCTATGTGTATTTACACTAATGCCAGCTATGAATACTGTTATCCTCGTCCTCCCCAACCTTTTACCCACACCCTTACCCTCGTTCTAATAGTCATTTCAATCAATATTCCGTCAAGCCCACGTCAATCATTGTTGTTGTGAAAACTCCGTGCATTTTTAAATTCGTTACAACCCTCGATTTACAGCAAATGCCGGATAATTGTGCCACGCTTTTGCGGCGGAGTTGAAAATGGTCGGAGTTGTGGGAAAGCTGATATACATATTCGTATTGATATTGAAAAAGGTCTTGGGCTTTTCTGAGTATTAGTTTGAAAAACGTATAATTAATGCATGCTGAATTTCTAATTTAATAAATTGAAGTAGATAATTATACAGGAATATTATATTAGAAATACTATACAGCTTTTCTGTGCAATTTAATAAGTAAATAACTATCTTTAGATCGATTTTTAAATTAAATAAATGGAAAAATAAAATTGTACAGGTTCTTTAAAGTTCCATATATGATTTTTAATAATATAGACATATATTATAAAAATGTATTTAGTAGAATAAAGATTCATTAGTATATATATTAATTATTGAATATATAAGCTATATTAAAAAATGATTTTATATAAGAATTCTGTTCTATTTTCTTAAAGAAAAATGTCAGTTTCCCACTTCAAGTTTACTCCAGCTCTAAAAATGCTCGTTCTTAAGCTTTCTATGCGCTTTTTTCTCTGACTCTGATAATAGGGTAATATCTTTTGACAAGCTTGTCAATCCTAATGCAGCTTATTCGTATTTTTGCATTGCGTGCCGAGGCTTACAGAACGCTTCGAACAATGCCAACGATTCTTGTTGAAGGATTACGCGCTAGTAATGTGTGTGTGTGTGTGTGTGTGCGTGGGTAGGATTTAAGTGTGTGTGTGTGCGTGTGTCTGTTTGGACTCTGCGTGCAATTAGTGGTAGTATATTTATTTTGCATTAAGCTTTATTTCATTGAAATTC
The DNA here is from genome assembly GCA_004143845.1 of Drosophila lacertosa. NCBI lineage: Eukaryota > Metazoa > Arthropoda > Insecta > Diptera > Drosophilidae > Drosophila > Drosophila lacertosa. The sequence continues at coordinate 14,796 of SCDZ01000375.1, forward strand.
AATTGCGAAAATTGTTGTTTGGACTACAAAATTCTGGTGCCATTCGCTCTAATAGCCTTAACGCTTAATTAAGCACATAAGCTTAATGGAAATCGATTTAAATCACTCCCGTCGTACAGATTTCAATTATTAAATGTTTATTTACGAGTATATTTATATGGCTGATATATTCCTAATGATGATGTTGACATCTCTAAAACTTCATATTATTAAATATATTATTAAGAGCACTCAGTATAATACTCTGCCGCTTTTATAGTCCCGCCAGCATTTGCTATCGTGTGGGCAATCGGGCATCCTGATGCCTACATAAAATCACAGATTAATCTTTATTTCTTAGCAATTTTCACTAGACTTTGGAACTCACCCGTTGCCAATGCAATGCAAGCCACAATCAAAAATAGCGCGATTTTTATATTCATTCTAAATGTGTTTATTCGCTTTTGCCAGCTCGATTTCAACTGTTGATTAAGCATTCAGTTTGTGGCTTTATATGCATATTTTAAACAGCGCATTTATTTATGCTAATCTCTGGGAAACTCCTATAGTATATATTCACTTATCGCTAATTGTCTGTGAGGCGCGCTAGCATTTCAAATACACTACAAAAACGTAATTGCGTTGCTTAGTAAACCACTTTTTAATTTTATAGAGCTATCGGATTTTAGTTGATTTCCTTTTTTGATTTAAATAAACAGTTGTACAGCAACACAAACAAGATTGCCGGACTGAGCAGCGATAGTGAGGTGAGTCAATAACTGCAATCAATAACATACTATTTACTTATTTAATTAATTTAAGTGCTGCCAATAGAGAAGTGTTGATCAATCAGATCAGCGGCCAATTAGAATATGAAAATGAAATGAAAGGGTTGATAAAAGCGAATAGTATTAAATTGCTTTAGTTTTTCAATCGTCGTTTAATATACCTATCTTTATTTACTTTGTGTTGCGTGGATTCCCCTGTTAAAATTTACAAACTAAAAAGAACCTCGAATAATTAATTAGCTAAGGCAAAAGTGCCTGCACAAATGACAGAGAATAATATATAAGAAAAAGCATAAGAATATCCTTGCGGAAATATTTTTTAAAGTTTACTGTTTTTCCAACTAAAATCTAGACCTTTTACTAATAGTTAATAGATATTGTTGCTTTGATGTTGATCATATTTAATAGATATTTTACAAGCATAAACCAACTATTAATTGTAAGGTTTAGATATCTTACGAAACAAAAAAATTAGTTAATACAACAACTCAGTTTTCGATCTATGTAATAAAGTTGTTCGCTCTAATTAATTAAGCATAGAAGCTGAATGGAAAACCATTTAAATGACTCGTTTCGTATAGGTTTCAATTATTAAATGTTTATTTCCTACTTTACAATATCAAAATTTAATTAAGATTACTCAGTACACTACTAAGCCGAGCTTATAGTCCCGCCAGCATTTGCTATTACGATCACAATTGGGCGTCCTGATGCCTATAATCAATCATAAAAATCACATTTCAATCTTTATTTCTCAACAATTTTCAGTACTCTTCATATTTTACCCGTTGCTATTGCAATGGTAGCGACAATCAAAAACAACGCCACTTTTATATTCATTCTGAATGCGTTTGTTTCCTTTTGCCAGCTCAATTTTAACTGCTGATTAAGCATTCAATTTGTGGCTTTATATGCATATTGTAATCTCTGTGAAACTCATTTAGTATATTCACTTATCGCTAATTGTTTGTGAGGCGAGCTGGCATTTCAAACACACTTTCAAAAACTTTTGGAATATCAGCACTATTCTGATTTTCTTTTTTGACTTGAACAAAATTAAATTCTTTACAAAATGGGGTAACTTGTTTAGTTAATCTGCTTTTCAGTAAGGGTATTAAATCTTCGTATTCGTCATAGCGGCCAAACATGTTTTTATTATTATTTTTTCGTTTTTTTTTAATTATCGATTATACTAGATAGAAGTAAAAAATCATGTATTTGTATGTAGGAAATGTTGGTTTTATAGCGTGCAAATTATATGCAGGTCTGATTGGGTTTTTTTTTTGACATTTATAGATTGTTGTCAACGGCTATTCCACACATAATTATTATTTTAATCGAATGAACCACATTCTTATCGCAGCTTCAGCTTTCAACAAACAACAAAGTTGAATCCGCGATGATTGACATAGCTCGATACTTAACTTTATACTTTCTTGACTATATGAATTCCTCATATACTATATATGTATATCCATTGTGTCTTGATGTGCTGTGTTTTTTGATAGATCATCGCTTGATTGATTGAATACAAGATTAAAAAGAATTCTATCGATTCTATCAATACTTTACTTTTACACTGTTCGTAGGAAGAAGCTAGAACAGGGAACTCTTAAGAAACTATTTCTTTCTTTATAGAAAACCTTTTAAATAATCTCATAGTTTCATTGCTTTATTTATTATAAAACTATCTAACTAACTTAATAATAATTTCATAGCTATGATGGCAGATGCCTTTAGCTCTTTATTGCTATAACCAATTAATTGTCCGCAATTTGGCTAAGTTTCCTACAATATTAATACTATTCTATTTATCGCTGAGTTTCAGTTTCTACACAAGCTGTGTTTAAAGACCATTTCAAATTTGGATTCTCTGACACAGCTTTTCTAATCTCACTTGATTTCTCAATAACCTTATTAAAGAACACGCTCATTTCCACCTAGCCAGCTTGTCCCTGTTCCAAATCGCCCTTTGCCTGTGTGTGTGTGTGTGTGTGAACGAACCAATTAATTTATGCCCTGGCCCCGACTCAAATGTGGCTCGCATCAAGTGCGGCTCATTATGGATGAGAGACTGGGTTGAACCGGTGCAATCTAACCTACATTTTGCTGAACGTTGTCCTCGTTGCAGGAACGTTGCAGTTGCCGCTGCTGCTGCTGTTGCTGTTGCTGTTGGTGCCACAACACGCATACGCCCCGTGCTACGTGTTGGGCTTCAACTGGCCGGTCAACATTGTGTGTGCGTGTGTGTGTGTGTGTGAGTGTGTTTGTGCTCTCTTTTGTTTGTTTATTTTAGTAAACACAATGCAAAAACAACAGGGGCAGTGGGCGTGGCAGTGGCAAGTGCTTTTGTGGCATAGTGTGGCATAGGCGTTGTCGCTGGGCGTCGAGGGGCGTCGGCTGTCGCCTTTGTTTTTGGATTTGTGACATGCAAAATAAATGCAGCAAACGCTTTGTGCCACATGAATTTACAAACACGGCTAAGGAAAATTTATCAACCGGGCTTACAGTTAACACAGGCGAAGCCCAGAAACACACAAAACCCCCGCATTTAAGCGCATTTCATACTATAATAATATCATAATATAATGCACATTATTATGTTTTCATGCTGCGGCTACGTGTTTGGCCATAATGAAGACTGAATGACGCTCGAGCAGAGAAAACATAAATTTCTGCAGCTTCTTCTTACACTTCCTTGCGACCCGGCCTTAACATCGTTTGCATAGGTTGGCCTGGGTGCAAAATGTTGGGCAGAAAAGCGTTTAAGATGTCCTGTTCGTGGTGTGATAATCGCATTATGTGTTGGCCATGTTTATAGCCCGTTTTTGCTATTATTTGCGATTACCTTAGTCTAAGTATAATCGTTGAAATAACAAGATAGAACAGTGTTTTGACAAAAAAATTAATATCCTTGTGAATATGCACCAGAATTACAAATTATTTTTGTACAACTTTTAATCAATTCTTCAACCAATCCTTCCAAAAGGTTTGCTTTTCTTGCTTAAAGCAGTTTTAATAAGTAAAAGCTATGTTTATTACAAGTTAAATCTTTATCGAATTTATTCAGAAATTAAAGCAAAGATGTAAAACACAATATTTCACTGCAATAATTAAATACATTTTATTTATAAATCATGTTCTGTGCTCAATTTAGAAATCAGTTAATTTGTTGCAGCAACTTTAAAATTCCGACGAGAGTTTTTATTTATTTTCATTTTAGTTTTATTTTGTTTTTTGTTGTTGACTTGTGCAAATATAATTTGCACTTTTAATTGGTCGTAAAAAGCGAACAAAAAAAAAAGAGAAAAAAGGAGCCCGATAAAATTTATCCGCCTGCCTGCCAGTTGGCCAAATTGTTAGTTGCTGGTTACTCGCGTATCCTGCAGGCGTCAAGCAAAAGTTTGTTTTACAATTTCATGTTGTGTTGGTTCCTTGCAACCTCAGCTCCCTGCGTGGCATGCGTTGCAACTGTTGTTGTCGCACAATTTTCGGTGTTCAAATTTGCATTTCATTCACGGCTTATTATCATGTTGCCTGCCTGCCACAAGGATATGAAGTTCACATGTGGCGTCAGATCCTTGAACAACCAAATGCTTTTAGGCGCTTTTCACTTTTGGGCTTTGATTCGATTACGCATATTTTATGCACATTCGTTTTGATTTACGTTCCGGTACGGAACTATTTTATTATAAATTACATTTTTAAATTACACCTTATCTAGTTTTGATTTTGTTAGTTTGTTCGTTAGCTGAATATTTAGTTTAATTTTTAGTCTCTTGTGTGCTGAATTTTTAGTTGAATTGTAGCTGAAATTAGATAATTGTTTGACAATCATTTAATAGTGTTTAGAAAGTGGTTTGTTTATATCTCTAAAATATACTTTAATATCCCACAAATTTTGTGTTTGGCACAAAATTCAACAAATTGAATTAATTGCGTGCAAAATTCAAAAGGCAAAGAGCACAAAAGCCACTAAATGTTGGTTACAACAACAACAACAACAGCTAAAGAGCAAAGGAACTAAACCCAAAACCAACCCCACAGAAAGTTTTCTAAAAATTGTGTTAAAGGCCACAGAAAAAAAATAGGAAATATATGAAAGTGGAGTGTGCTCTTATTGATATACCCTGTAAAAGGTTTTAGATATTGTCTTCATCTGTATATTTCTGAACTTATTACTTAAATTTATACTCCATATAACCCTTAAGGCAACCTCTATGACCACAGGGTATACGCGTTGGAATGGGAAAATCGTTGGCAAACAATTTTCTAGATATTTTGTATGAAATCAAAGTTCAAAGGAACGAGCCACGAGGGTTGCCCCGTCGGCAACCTGGCTGACTGGGGGGGCAGCTATAGAATGTAGGCTGGCAACCGTTGGAATTTTGCAACTGCCCTGAAATGTATGCTACGAATCTTGCCCGACTGCAGCAGAGGCGTCAACGAAGCCACGCCAAACATAATTACCATATGATAATGATCATAATATGCAACTGCAATCAAAGTGCAAAAGGTCTTCGAAATGATTTTGTATCCGTTGGATGATGTTAAATTTCACAGCAGCCAGCGGCAAATGACAGTTATGAGAGTGATGATGGGCGCTTAGGGGACGGGGTCCTGTGTTTCAAGGATAGTTCGAGCGTATGTGGCCATAAAGCTGCTCTATGAGCCATCATAAACAATACAATCAACAGGAAGTGAGCACAACGAGCTGACAGCAGCAAAGGCAAAAACTTCCGCTTCTCCAACATACGATAAAATAAGCCAAAAAGGACGAACCTTGGCTGGAGCCGCTGCGGTGCCGTGCCTCAGTGTTTTGCCTTACCCCCGTTGTAAACATGCAAAAATTGTCAATTGAAAAGTAACAGCAGCAGGCAAAGCAACTGAAGAAGCAGGCAGGACTGGCAGGAGCAAAGTCATATAACGATGTAACAGCGGTCGTATATATATATATATATGTATATATATGTACATATGTACGTATATACAACAACAACATACAACAATAGTGGCAAATCTGTGCTAAAAGAGCCCGCGGGAATACCCTCAACTCTATGTTGGGAGTCCTTTTTTTGTGCTCAATGCTTTATTACGTCGTACTCTGGTTTCTTTATACCACTTAGCTAAGGCTGAAAAGGGGGTATGTGCATTTATTAAAAGGTTATATAAGCTATAGGTTGTACTTTAAAGTATATAGAAAAACGATATGTTTTTAATTCTAGAAGACTTCTTACCCGTTGTACAAAATAAAGAACTTTTCGCAGCTTTAAACAGAGTATCTTGCAGTCGTGTCTGTAACCCTCAAATTGTCCTTGTTAAGCCGTGCCCCCAAACATATGCTAGCTGCCTTGTTCTATTTTTTGTATTATTATTTTGTATTTATTTTTGTGAAACATCAGCAGCAAATTTTAATTTTTCACCTTGTTTTTTGCGTATTGCGAAAATGTAAAAAGTGTTTTGCATACTTAAAAAAAACCGCGAGCGAGTAAATATAAAATCTGCGAAAAAATGTTGAGCTTATTTAACGAGAAATGTGTAAAAAGAAAAAATCGCAATATTTGCACACATGAAAAATACAAAGTCTATTAAAAAAAAGTTTGTGTTTAAAGTGCACTTTGATTTTACTTGGTAACCCCGTTGAGATTTATTTTATATATTTTTTCGATTGAACACTTGTAAATATATGTTTTTATATAACTGATAGTATATTTGCTATAGCTTAACAATTAATTTCTCTTACACATATTTGCCAACTCAGCAGTGGAATACAAAATGGGAAGAATGTTTTTATATGGCGAATATTTTTAGTAAAGAATAATATCAATTTAATCAAAAACTGACTGAATACAAAATGAAATGTTTTGAGAAATAACTATTATTGAATAATTTGTTTAAAAGCGGAATCGGAAAGAGGATAAATGATTTTTTAACGTTTTGTCAGCTCTGTTAAATTTGTCGTGAGCATTGAAGTCATAAATGCGAGCTGGCACGCCCTGCCACGCCCACTTATCAAGCAGTTAAGGACATTTGCAGCTAAAGACAGTGTCTGAGTTGTTTGAGGAAACAGCTGCAAGTGTCACTTGGCATTTTCCAGTTTTTCCTTGCTCTGACAGTTTTAATGACAGTGAGAACAGCGAACAGCAACAGCAATTGTCCAGCAGGGTGGACGTGTTTGGGGAAAAACATAAATTTTTCACATGGCAAAGCAATTTTCATACACTTAAAGGAGGGTGGAACGAACAGGAGAAGGTGAAAAGGAACAGGAGCATGTGGCATGGGGCATATGGCATGTTTGGGGCACTGTTATGACAAGCTGAAAATAATTTTGATTGACATTTTGTTAGATGCCGTCAGAGGCTAATGGAAAATTAATAGTTGCCAAGTAATGTAAAATGTCCTTACCAAGAAAATTGAAAACAGCGTAGGGACAGGAGCAAGGGACTAAAAAGAGGCGTCTAATGCAATTCGTGTAGGTGAAAAATGACTGAAGCTGAAGCTGTCGCCATGGCAAGCCGATGCCTAGCTGTTGTTCTGTTGTCGATTCAGCGCCTACATCCTTGCCCAAGGACGCTAAGAGCCACGTTGGCTTCGCACTCAGCTTTCTTCACGTCGACTGGCCTTTGTCTGTTGCCGTTGCCGCGTTAAGCGGATTATGCACTTTACTGGAGCCCAAGCAGCGACAAATCCTGGACTCTCTGGATGCCCGCTATCGTGTCCTCGTTTCCCCTATTAAGCGACAGCAACTGCTGAGAAAATCCTGCAAAATGACGCGTTAAGGCTTATAAAACATGGCCAACTAATTTAAATACAGCTGCGATTGCCCCACAGGCAACTCAGCCAATGTTATTCAAAAGGTAAAGTGCCAACGAACAGCGCACATTTATCACGCCCGCTTAAAAAAAAAGACATAAAAACGTTTGCAAATTTATATACATTTTGTGGCCAAAAAAAAAATGTGGGTCAGTTTTCGCTAGTTGTGTAAAAGGATTTTATGTAAAATTTGTCAGGCTTTTAAATTCGGACTCAGAAGTTTATGTAACATTTTGCAAGGAGAATTGCAACTAATAGGACACTTTTTTATTAAAATCCTCTTCCTGCACATGAAATTTGTATATGTGCTAATGTTTTATTTTTTAGATTTGTTCAGCTTGCTCTTTAGTAAATACTTTTAGGTATCATTTCACTTTGGAGTTATTGAGTTGCTTTATAAAAAGTGCCACGTGTAAAAAAAATATATATATATGTATATATATATTGAAATTTGTGACAGGACATCAGCTGGCGAGTGAATGAAGCAAATGACAGCTGTCATTGCGTGTGACATTTCATATTATTATTATTATTATTATTAAGGAGCGAACATTGACGTGTATCACAAATGACGCACACTGCATATGAAATGCGAGACAGACACATTATATTATACGCTGGACACCAAACAGCTGTGTACCATAGGGCGTATGCTTAACGCAGCCCCTGGCATTGTTAACTCTATAAATAAGTGACATTTGCGCAAACTAACAAGCGCATAAACTTTTCAATACAATACTCAATTCAATACAATTTTCTTTTTTTCCATTTTCCCATTTTCATTTTTTTTTCATTTTGCGCTCTTGGCCAACTGTGCTTAAGTTGACACTTTATTGTAGCACACACTTTCATGGCCAAAATGGCGTCCATAATTTGGCTTATATTACGCTCCCTGAACGCACAAGTTAAGCACTTGAGCTGCCAAAATGTTTATTGCATTTAATGAGTGTCCTCGAGTGGCAATTACGAAATCCTTCATATTTACTTCTAGTGCGGAAAAGTCCACAAAAATATTCATTTAGAAAATTGTGCGCTATTTATTTAATACTATTATTATTTTAAATGAGAGATGTGTTTTAAGCTTGGCAAATGTTGTGCAACAAACAAAACCAGAATTTGATTGAGGCAAACAAATAACTGAAAATTAACTGCATTTGCTTTTGCTTTACAAAATGTTTTTGTTGTATTTGTTGATTGGTTGAAATCGACGAGTATTCCATGAATGTTTTATTGGCCCAAAGATTCCCATGTTTGTTGTTAGCCATTGTCCCAGAGGCTCAGGTCAACACCAATTCACCAATCGATGTTAGTCTCAGCCATAACTCATGCATTTTCAATGACATGGAATGGTCGAGTGTGTGCCCTAAGCACGCGACTTGAAGCTACCCTGTACTTTGTAATATAGACAGCCTTGTTTGCCTGAGTTCTTTAAATAGTTTTAAATGTATTCTCCTTAGTTTGACATACATTTCATCAGCTTACCCTTTTGGACAAACATTACACAGGGTATAAAAGGCCTAATACGATGAGCAAATTTTGCAGGAAAATCGATTTTACCCGATTTGTCAGTAGATGTTGATAGAAATCCAGAAATTCGGATTGAAAGCAAAATTGGAAAGTTTATTTGCTGCCGTTTATTGATTGTGTTTGCCGTGTCGAAGGTGCTGAAGTTGTGTTGGTTTGTTCACAGTGGGAACTGTAACATAAATTAATTAAAAAATTTTCCATTCGCAGTCTCTTTGTGGTAGCAGCTCAAAATGACGCACGCAGCTCATTCAGAATTGTCGCAGCCATTTCGAATATCATTCATTTCAAGGGTTGTTCTTTTTTGTATTTTTTTTTTGGGTCGCCCTCCCACCGTTTCCCATTTCCTCACTCGGCTTTCATTCAATTCACACATTTCCTTAATAAAAGAACCCCTTCACACACACACACCCTCGCCCAGTCACATTGTTTTAATTGATTGACGAAACTTGCCAAGAGCTCGTATGACATTGTTATGAAGCATTATATTCATCCACATTGCTCATACGCCCCGTCGCTGCGACAACACAAATATTTGCATTGTTCGCTCTTGTCAGCTGCATTTCCAACTGCAGTTGCATTTCAATAATGCATTACGAAATTAATTTCACATCACTTTGTGTTGCTTATGTGCGTTAATCAGTTATATAAACGTTGATCAAGCAAATGGCCCTAAGCGTAAATTGCCAAAAAAGAAAAACAAAATTTCCCAAACTTATTTATTATGGGTTTTATCGCGTGCATAAATTATTCGATAGGCTAACCATTATAAATTATGACAAAAGATTAATTAAATGGTGAAATAAAATAACGATAAAAAGCAAACAGTGGCTAGAACAGTTAGTTATGATATACTGGCAAAAGTTATTGGTTAAGCATGAAGCTGTGGAAAGTGGTTAAATAAAAATGGGTATAAATAACAAGAAACTTTATGAGCTAAATCCAAAGAATATTCAATAACATACAACTAAGAAATACAATAGTATAAAAATGTAAAGATTTAAAAAAAAATACAAATATAAAATAGATATGCTGTTTAAAAAAAGCTTCGCTGCACAAAACAAATTCAATTCAATTTAATAGAAATTAAGTAGTTGACTTTAAATTAATTAAATAAATCAATTCAATATTTGGAAAGTGTAAACAGAATTAAAGCAAATCAAATACAACTGAGAAGAGCAAAAGTAGTTTATTAAGATTAAGGATTAGAACAAGATTAAGTAGTCTACGTTAATGTTGAATAAGAACTGAAACTAGGTTAAGAAAAGTATTATGTTCTTGAGAGGGAGTTAAATTTCCAATAACTTCAGCTGAGTATAGACAACTATTCCCTACAAACTATTATCAGCTACAAAGAAAAGAAAATAATATGTTTGCTATCGTTTGTATTTATATAAGATATCTGCTTATTTTCTATTTCCTAAGTGCGCTCACCTTTATTTGCTGCTACATTTTGCACTGGCTTTCGTCTTCAATTAAAGTTTCATGTTGCTGTCTGTCAAACTGCAACAAATATATATATATATATATTTATTTCTTGTATTTTTCTGAAGCAATCTCATTTTTGATATGCTGCAGTCAAGGAAATAAAATAAATATTTGCAGTTGACGACGACGACGTTGGTTGAAGCCCCCTAAGCTCCTTATATAAATATTAAGCCAGCGCAAAATCCCATCAAAATATAAAAAGCGGCATGTCAAACATAAAAGTCCAAGCAGCTCGGCACAAAATGGGTTGATGTTGCTGTTGTTGTTGCTGCTGCTGTTGTCGTCGCCGATGTTGTTGTTGACCTTAACAATGGGCTGGCAATCCGGGCACAGGGTCCTACATGGATTAGCCGCAACTTACGACCACTTTTACGGCCCCGAGACGAGAGAAGCGGAGGAGTGGATTAAAAAAATGAAATCTGCACAGCATACCAGACCAAAGAAAACAGAAAACAGGCCTAACCCAACAACAGCTGCTGGAATCTGCCGGCAACCCCTGTTTAAGACCCCCCTTTTAAGACCCCCTTTTAAACCCCCTTTCAATCCCCCGTTTCAACCCCCTTTTCAGTCGCTTGCACTTTGCCAGCAGTATTTGCTGTCACAAAAGGCAAACATTCTGCACTTCCTCTGATAATTTTTCATGTGCGCAAATTCGCATGTGTCCTTATCGGAGCAGGATAGCGATGGGCGCGTGTCGTGACACGCAGAGCGCACATTTCTAGCACGCACTGTTCGCGTGGCCGCAATTTGTGGTTGGGCCATGCAAAAATATTAAATGTTTTGGTTGTATATTTTAATTAGCTGTCATAAATAATTATTTGCATAGTTAGAAAATTAGCGGTCTTTAAATATGAAGCTATAAATTATGTTTGCCTTAATATTGATTGCACTTAGTTTGATATTTAGTGGTTATATTATTTTAAAATGTTTAAGACCAGCAGTAAATGTTGCTTTAAACCGCATCAACCACAAACAAACGTGCGTGAACACTGATATACCCGAGGCGGGGACAGTTTTATGATGATGGAAACAGGAGGAGGCTGAAACTGGGAACTGGGAGTGTGCCTAGGTTATGGCAACGATAGCAACATGTGCAATATGTAGTTATGACCACACCGACAAGAGCGACAACAAAGCCAGGACTCTAAAAAAAAAGTGTCAGTGCAGGAGGAAAAATAAAAGGGGCAAAAATGAAACGAAAAACATTTTCAGAGACACAATTCCGATTAGACGCTGAGCAAAGCGAACGCTCCAAACTGCAAAACAATTAAAATGGACCGAACGGCTGTGGGCAGTGGCAAGTGGAAAGTGGGCGTGGCAGTGGTCGACCAGCAACAGGCACGGAAAACCGACTATGTAGCATATGCACGGGCACCCAAACACAAAAAAAAAAAAATGGAAAAATAGACCCAAACTCAAATTCAAACCCGGCAGCATTTTGTAGCCCCTGTCAAAGCTTCCGCTTGCTCGTCCTGATGATGGGTTGCTGTCTGGCGAGGACTTTGCTTATGTCAATATGAGAATGGGTGTGTATTGTCTCTCTCTCTCTTTGTGTGTCCCTGTGGCTGTGTGTGTGTGTGTGTGTGTGCCTTATCAGCAGCAGCAGCAGCAGCCAAGCTCACGTAAATTCCACCGACTAACGAAATTTTTATTGACGCGCAACCTGACGAAAGATGACAACAAATTCAAATGCAAAGTCAAGGTGTGTGTTAAAGTGTGTGTGTGCGGGGATGTTTTTGTTTGGGTTGTTATTGGAGGTATTGCGGAAATTGTGAAACGTTTGTGGCTTCACAAATTTTGTCACATAATATGCATTACAAACAGACAGTTGGAATGTTGAACATTATTTTTTAAAATTCATCTTTCACGCACAATTTACGCTTTGTAACTTTGACTAACTTATAAAACATAAATTTGTACGTTGTACTATTTACTAACACATATTTTTAAATTTTTATTTACTTATTTTTTTATATACCTCTTATAACATAGATATATTTCACAAATATATTTCATCTAACCCTTGAATTATCTCAGTTGTGATTGCTTTATTGTCTAGCTTAAAGCTTTTAAAACTTTAGAAAAGTTGTGAATTTGCGCAACAAAAATAAAAATACTAAATAAAGCAGCAAAATTGTACCCTGTAAAAAATATAAGAATTGGGCGTATTTGTTGTGCAATCTTAAGTAACAATCAAAAGAAATTATTTTATTAAATGCTCTTTATATAAATATACAAATATTCTTTCAAGTGTCTATGTAGAATATTTGTAACTACAGGGTATTTTATAAGTCAAACAGTTTTCGTTGCCAATTTTGTCTTTTTGTTTCTTTTTCGGGCTGACTAAAAGTTTTCCAATTTAGATTCATAAGCGCACATAACGAGTGAAATAGCAGAAAAGTAGTGAAAAGCCACGAGTTTAAAGCTGCCAAATAATAAAAATAAGTAAAAAGTGCATAAAATATAAATTTAAATATGTTTGACCGCAAAGGAGCTGCTTAGGTGGATGCCACATGCGATTCAGATTCGGGGGCAACCAAAATTGTTGTTAATCTAGTCGACGCGCTTGGTGTGTTTATAAATGAAAGATATAGTATATATATATGTATATATGTATAGGTAGACAGTATGTATGTATAAGACTGTTTGCCTTGCTGGGCAACTTGTGCTAGCAAAAATGTAGCCAAATATTCAGCAAAGTTCGCCCACACACAATGTTGTGTCTGTGTGTGTGTGTGTGTGTGTGTGTGCGTGCGTGTGAGGAGGAGACACCCAATCCGAGTGCCTGGCTGGCTGGCTGGCTGGCTGGCTGCTAACCAAATTTGTATCTGTTTCCAGACTGCGTGCGGTATGCCGCTGACAGACATTAGCAGAGCTTATGTTTCAGTCCCGGTTTCCCCCGTGGACAGCAAGTCTCTGTCTAATGCATGCGAAAATTGCAAAAACTGCAAGTTAAAACTGGAATTTTCCGACAACTATGTGAAGGTGTCCGTGTCTATATATGTTTGACTGTGTGTGAGTGTGAGTGTGTTGCATCTGACATTTATGCAGATACTGGCATCAGTTATTTTCATAAACTCGCCCCCGACTGTTGCTTTGTCGTATCTCTGGACAGCAGCCAGTTAATATTTAGATAAGGCCAGCACCTTGCACAAACTCAAAATGCAATTTAAGTTATATATATACATATATACGTATATATTTCTCAGTTTATTACATTACCTTGCAATTACAATTAGTTGCAGGTGCAACTTTGAGCAACTCAAAGTTCTTGGCTACAAAAGTTGTTGCATACTTTTTGGCGCGTTTGAGTTTTCTTGGGTCTTTATAAGCAACAGCATCTTTAGCTTTATTCTAACTCTAGCACATTTATTTACTCAGCTAAAATCAGTCCATTTCTGTTATTTATATACCAACTAACCAAATCTAGATGATACTCTCTGAAATAAAGCTGTGCGACCTGTTCGACCTTTTAAACTCCACACATATCACTATTTGCCATCTGCACTCGCCCATATTGTTTGTCACTTAAGCTCGAGGTCATATTTTATGCGCCCCCTCCCTCCCTCGCTCTCTCTCTCTATCTTTCTCTCTTTCTCTTTCACTCTGATGAATACCTCAATGCGCTGCGGTTGGAGTGGAAAATATCAGCAAACCAACGCCTACGGGCTTTGGGTGCTCAATGACACTCAAATTCCAATAAATAACTTATGTAACGGCAACTGCGACGACTGTCAAACTGTGAACGAGGGGGCGAGTGGGAGGGAGGGGAGTGTGGCAAACCAACCAGCAGCAGGCAACGTTGCCACCCAAAACTAACTGCAACTGCGTTGGCTATTACAGAACTCACCTGGTTGCTTTTATAACTGGAGATGGGAATTATTCGAACTCTTTCAGTGTGACACGAACTGAATGCGTTTTCAGTGTATGCAGATGCTTAAATTAACTTATTATATAAAAGCTTAAATTTAGCACCATTTTTTGTTAGTCTTTAAGTTTTACAAAGCAAACACAATTTCAAAGTTCAGCTTTTTTTTTAGCAGCATATATTATTCTCTTGTCCACGTCGTGTCTTACCAGGTCACGATAGCAGACACGATCCTGGCTCATCTCGAATTGTAAAATACGAACTGAATGTGTGCGCAAAATTCGCTGGCAATTAAATTGTCTCAATATTTCGTAGCGACTCATTTTGCTCGACTTGAGTTTGTTACTGGCATGGGAAAGGATACCAGCATGGGACTTGTCACGTTCAGTTGTTGTTATTGTTGCTGCAGTTGTTGCCTTTTGCATGTTTGTCGTTGTCACCGCAGAAGTGCGCGAGGTGAACATTCGCCTTGAGTCCTGTGGCTCGTATATATCTTTTGAGCAGTAAGTTTTGCGGTGCGCTTTCCCTCCCCCTCCCCCATTTTCCTTTTGAATGCGGTACATTATTGTATGGTACATTTAATTTGCCAGCATGTACAATCCAATTAAATTTAAATGTTATTTAACTTTAAATTTATTACATTAATGGAAGGAAACAAAATACTTAACAAAGTTATTTTAAAGGCAACATATTAAGTTCTCTTTATTTGATCGGGAAGATCCTTTAAAATGATGTGATAATTTAATATATTTATTAATCATAGCATAGAAACAGCTGTGACATTGGATACTAATGAATAGATTATAGATTTATTTTTAAGCAATTATTTCTCTCTGTGCAGCTGAGCTTATATCATGTGCCATATACAGATTCTAATGTCCTTTACTGCGCTAAATTCATTACCTTCAGTGCGTGGCTATTTCTTGGCCCTGCCCCCTTTTTTGCTGGGCACTTCAGCCAGCGTTAATCAATTTATTTATGGCCAGACGACATGTGGGTAATTTTATGGCCATTATCAGTGCAGGACATGCGTGTGAGGCGGTGGGCGTGGCCAAAGTCGTTCGACGCAGTTCAACGCACTCTGCGTTCGAGTCTGATTTGTGTGTGTTTTTTGTGCTTAGTGTACATTGTGTTTAGGTTCAAATTAAAGTTGTGCTTTAGGACTCGCATACCTGCAATATGAGTGCGGAGGAGTTGCAGGCGTTGTGCCCAGCGTCCCAGGACGAGAGCCACGATGCGACAAGTTTGCTGCGCAATCGCAGGGAAGGCAGTCGTGTCAACTTCCGGCGAAACAGCCGAAGCAATCAAAACGTTTTGCTCGAGACGACAACCGTCAGCGATGATGACAGGCCAACAGAAAATTGCATGGAGGTAAGGCGACCATCTCTTTCGCACTGTGTGTAACTTGAGTCAATTAGCCATGTAGCTGGAGCTGGGATGTGACAGCGAAAGTTGTTGGCCAACAACGTCGCACAGCGTAAATCGTGTCCTGGCATAAATTTTCAGCATAAATTAAATTCACTCATTAAGTGCACGTGTGTCCCGTTCGACAACAACTAGCCAAAAACAAACGACCAGACTCCTGCTGCTGCCTATTATTGCTGTCTCTCCTTGAGCCTCATAACATCACGTTAAGCCAATTAACTTAATTGTTGCTCGTTTACCATATTTTCGCATTGCCTTTGTTTATTAGTCTGCATTCAAAGGGTGTCTGCCTATTAAATTTATGCATATAATTCAACTCGACTTAATCTTTATTAATTTTTTGATTTATTTTCTTTCAGGTATGTATCAACATTTGTTTTCTTTAATACTGCAATGCAGGTAAGTGCGAAAAGAACACCCTGTATCAGGTAAAAGACCTCCCGCAATGTGAAAAACACGTTAAACAATCAGGATAAGGGCAGCCCCAACAGCATATTTCACACCAAAAATAATTACCAAAACAACATAAAGAACACACACACAATATGATAAAAGAAGAGAGAACTTGGCTTCAGGTGAATATAAATATACACTTTCTTACAGTCTATATCAAGAGAAAGTTTACACAGTTTGACTATAGCATTATATTATATGGTTTAATCTTAAACAAAATCTTGTTTATAAATTTAAGCTAAGCTCAGATTTGTTAGATTTCAACAACATGCAACAACTTGGTGTAAACGCTTTCTTTCGCTTCTTTTGTGTTTAATTTAATGACAAACTTATATTATTTTTACCCTCATCAAGGGTATCCAAGCAACAGCTTGTGAATAGCGCCACAAAAGTCTGCAGCCAGCTACACATGAATAATCAAATTTTTTTAAGCCAACCCCAAGGCAAGCAAATTACGCAGAAATGTATATATATAAAAAAAAATAATGTTGTTTGCGGCATTTCCAGCCATAGCAGATGTGCAAAAGCCAAGACAAAAGCAACGTTACGTATACGCAGCATGTGACAGCAGCAAAGGCAAAAAAAAGCAAGGGACCGCCGCTGAGCAGTGAACGCAAAGTTTGTGACTTGTTCAATTGGCTGTGAAAATGACAGGAGACTGAATTCAACTTTTCCACATCTTAGACTACTTTCGACTCGAAAAAAAAATGGTAACTTGATAAGTTGTCGCTGCAATTAGCGGCGCTTTTCAATTACTCTAAGCCACATTCAGTTTTTTCGTATACCCTGTAATAAGTAGTGAGAGACCATACATAAATATTAAAATATGGAATATGAACTTCTCTAGAAGAACGAACAGAACAGTTAGTCAAAATATAAAGAGAGTAGTAAGAAAATACAGGATATCTGTTAGTCAATTTTTGTTTTTTTTTTTCACCTACTCATTATGGGGAAAGGTTTGCAAATTAGTGTGCTAAAAATAAAGAAAGCCAGGAGAAAAGTGAGCTGCCAAGGGGTCAGAGTCGGAAATGATAAATTAGTAAAAGCAAATGTAGCTTTTTGTGTGCACAACAAGAAAGAGTAAGAAACAGAGACAAAGAGTGAGAGAGAGAATCAGCTTTTAACATAGTTTTGGGACGCGTACAAAAAAAAAATATGCTACATTAAAAAGTTTTTCGATTATTTTGTAGCTATTTTTTGCTCAAAAGTTTCTCAACTGGCTTTCTTTTAGTCTTTCTTTAGCTGTTTCGCACACTTGATGAATACGGCGCTAATGAGATGGGGAAACAAGCAGAAAAAAGCCAGGCAACCCAGGCAAAAGGATATCAAAAGCATAGCAAGGCAAATACTTTGTAGGTGGGCGGGGCAAGCAACTAAATTAAAAGTTGCCGCACCTTAAGCAAATCAAAACCTATTTGAACAGAGCGCCAAGTTAAACATGTTCTATAATTAACAAAAAGTTTTATTTGGGTCGCTTTATTAAAGAAAACAGCATCAAAAACTTTCTGTTAATTGAAGTCCAATCCAAATTGAACTGCCTTGAATCCTTGCCGCCTCTCTATAAATGATAAGTTAATTTTGAATAGATATATTAAATCAGTTAAGGTATTTCAGTGTTCTGCTTTTGAAAATCAACAATTTCCTTGGCTTAGTTCTGTTCAATCTTCAATCGGCTTGTCAAAGTTTTGTCTTACACCGTCCCGAACAACACTCAATGTGCTTTGTCGGATATATATGGACTGAAGTCCTCCAGCTCCTTGCACCTAGCGCCGTTTCAATCGAATGAACATCAATATTGATTTTGCTTAGTCAGTTTTGCCGGCAAGTCTTTTGTTTAACTACCCGCCCAAGTTGTTGCCCCACGACGTGTTCCTAGCTGCCTTCCATTCTGCTTCCTTGCCGCAGCCTCGTTGCTCCGCCTTTAAATCAACACTTGCTTCAACTCAGCTAGCTGCGCCTTCTGCTCGTCCTTTGGCATATTACTTTTGCGGCTTTGCCACTATTCTTGCCGCCTGCTAAATGGAAAACTTGTGGGCTGCTCATGGGGCACTTAACGGCTTTCATGGGTTCGGATGAATGGCTAAAACGTGCAAGGGGATCTGAGTTGCATGCGAGCAGAAAGAAAATTTTATGGAGTTGCAAACTTGTGCGCTCGATGATGTAAGTGGCTAAAAACTACATGTAGCCACGCCCACTTACGCCCATTCTTGTGTGCATCGTTAACGTGTTTTGCTGGCTCATCAGCTAGCTTGAAAATTTAATTCTTAGCCAGGCTTTTTGCTTGGAACGCATTGACCTGAATTTGTTGGCACTAGTTGCTTATCAGTTAAGTTTTTATTGAATGATTTATGAAAAGCCCGAAAGGAAAGGACTTTAAAAAAATTATTTTAACAGGCAGCTTTTGTTCTTAATTATGGGAATCAATAATGATTGCGAGGCATAAAAAACTCAATTTTTATTGAGTGTGATTGCTTTTGAGTTTATTAAAGTTATATAAATAAATCATTTGCACTTTCATATCAATTATTGCGCTGGCAAGGATAAATGGACATCGAAAGCTGAGTAATAAATTGCGATTTTATATCAACACGTCGATGGCACTCAATAAAAATTAAGCTTCACTTTTTACTCAACTAATTATGCGGCTTCAATAAAAATGTTAAAGCGCCTTTTTTGCGCACGCAATCATAATTTCTTTTAAATATTTACATTTTTTTTTTGTTGTTTTTCCCGTTATTTATTTATTTATGCAGTTGTGCGTCGCACGAAAACAATTAAAATTAAATAAATTGTAAATGCGGTTGTGAGCTTAATTTGATGAATGTGCAAATAATTAACACGCGAAAAATTGTTATTACAATAGCGAGGAATTAAAAACGGAAAATTTATGGAGCTGTCGACAGCTCTGTTAACAAAAAATCTGGGTTGAATAAGGTAAAAATTTAATTAAACATATATATGAAATAAGCTGCAAGGATATAAATAAATTAGTTCGGGTTTTAAGTAGGATTATATTTTGTTTTGCACGAAAATGAATTCATTCAATTCCAATTAATTCGCTTTGTTTTTTTTTTAAATAGTAGTTTACTAATTGACAGCAGCGAATTTATGAACAAAAGCGAGATATCGTTATTTATATTTGAATAATGATTTATTTGCTTATTAGTCAATATACATTATTTATCTTTTGGTATAATTGGAAATATAAATAGCACTTAAAAGAGTTAATCTTTGCATTTATTTCCAGTTACGAGTTTTCAATGCTGATTTCAAATATGAAACAATTATAAAACTATGTTTTAAATGGAAAAGACGCAGAAATTAAAATTGATTTTCAATTATTTGGTTAATTACCATAAATCCTGCAAGGTTTAGTTTACTACTCTCCATAACTGGCCTCTGTTTTCATTTCGTTGCTTGTTAAATGAAAACTTCATCCTGTCGATAATGTAATTAAAAGCATACAACAATCGCAATGTGTTTGTCCATTTCGGTGCTAGCCTTTATGACATGTGTTTATTTTGCTAATTGAAAAATTTAATTAATTGCCACATGACGCAAAATTTGCGGCAGCAATTGAATTAGCCTCAGCCCCATCGCACAAAATTGTTGTTCACATAAAATATATGCATATAAATATTTGGTAAATTTCCAATACACAATGAATTTCATATAATCAAATTTGGGCTAAAGTGGGCCATAAAACAAGCTGAATGTGATTGTAATTTATTAGATTTTTTTTCATATATTACGTGCAGGTAGAAACTGGGAAATTGAATCAAAAGAATTGTTTGGTTATGTTATACATTATATGTTTTTGAAGTTTTTGACATTTTGAATAATAATAGAGCTAAAAAGCGGAAATATGTTAAAGAACTATCTTCAGTTACTGTTTGTTTGTTATTCCTATAAGGAAGTTAATCTATAAGTTTATTCTAGATATTTTATATCATTGAAAAAGTTGCAGTTAAATCTAATCAAATTTATATAGTTTGCTTAGGTTGTTTAACTTTTTTCTGTTATTATTAAAGGGAGCACCCGAAAGCAGGCTATATTATTTTTATCTTTGCTCAGGTGTTGACTTACAAAGGTGGCTTTCATCCCTTGCGAGATTTATGCTCTCTGGCAACCAGCAGCAGCTTGTGCGACCAAACAACAGGTGTCGCTTGAGTGCATCGTGCGAGACAATCCATAAAATGTTAGCGTCATTTTTTTGCCCGCCCCCGGCCACGCCCATTTGCATTTTTCCAGTATCTGCCTACACTTCTAACAGTTTAACAATGCTGGAGAAACTTAAACTTTTTTATTGAAATTGTGCTGCACTCTAGAAGAATTTTCAGCTGTTCTTACTGTTATTATTACTATTATATTTTGTGTTCGCCTTTGCCGGCACTTTGACGGCAATTGCGCATTATTTTCATTTTTGCAATAAGTTTTCAATAAGGCAAAATAAGCATAATATGGCAAACTTCACGTTTTGCGAACTACAGTTTATTTCCCTGGCTGCATTTTCGCCATTTTGCGAGCCAACAACAGTTACCTTTAGAACTTTGCCATCAACTTGTTTGACTTTTGTATTCACAAAAACTCTAGAGCTGCGTTTTCTTTTTCTCAAGTTTCTTTACGTGCCCCAACAGTGTTGCAACTTAATGTTTAGCTTTGCGGCAAGATTTGTTTTTCTTCATTCTAAAAAGTTATAAGCATTCAACTTTGTCATAAATTAAGTATGCTGAACATAATGTTTGCCTGTTTAAAATAAGTTGGGCTTTAGTAAATATTTAAAATAATTGTTGAGCCCGAAGAACTTTTAAGCTTAACCATGACCGAGTTTATCAAACAGAACAAGGTTTCAAGGTTTGTGGTAAAAATCTTTAAACTTTACTTAAAGTTTCAATTACTTTTGCTTTGTGGGCGCCTGTAAGTAAATTTAATTCAATAATACAAACGAATGATTCGTAATTACAACTCGACCGAGCTGAATGCAAAAGACATGAAAATTGTGCTCAAAGAAATATACACAGCTTGCTCAACAGGAAAGAAAGAAAATTCAAATATATACACACACACACACATATATATATATATATATATATATATATATATATACTGAAATCTCAACTTAATTTAAAAACGGAATTCATCATCAACTTTCCTGTCACGAATTTATATGTTAAAATGCGACAAACCACAAAGAAAAATGGCAATTTCAACTGAAAGAGACAGCAAAAGGAAAGTGTGGAGAAAAGAGAAATAAAATGAAACATAATTCAGTTGGCAAGTAAAGTGGGGAACTGAGCTCAAATACGCCGGACAGTCGACTCTGAGGCCGAGTTAACGAGTGCATTCAACAGGATATATCTGTGGGCGTGGTTGCCAGTCTACGGTTAGGGCGTTTTTTTTTTTTGGGGGCAGAGCTCGCTGCCAAAGGCGACCATTAAGTGTGCATAAATTTTCATTTTACACGCACAGAACAAACGCATGCATATAAATTCCGTTCAGCCAGCAATGATAACTGCACAGGATACGCACACACACATCGCACAGAAGGACTGCACTCAATTATATGTAAATTATCAGTCTCTGCAATTTCCAATTGCATTTCACTTCCCCGATTTCTCTCGTTCGCTCGTTCGGCATATGTTGGCCTCACTTTTATTATGAAATAATTTCAATGAAATTAAACATTCAATACCCTCATTCTTTCCTTCTTATCTGTGTGTGTGTGTGTGTCTGTGTGAGTGTTTAATTTCACACCCCCAGAGTTTAATAAAACTTTTATACCCTTGCGGAGTATATTAAAAAACGGCCATGAAAGAGAAAAAAAAACTTTATTAAGTTGAGTTGTGTGAAAAAGGCAAGCTTTAAATATAAATTTTTAGTTATAAAATTAAAAGATAAAATAAAAAACAGCCAGATTGGTTCACTATATTATATATCTATTAATAGCTACATGATATGTTTGTGCTTAAAAATCAAACCTATCTTTTTTTCTGCTTACTTTTGGTTTCCTTGTTAAGTGGATATTTGAGACTATTTATAAAATAAGTTTGCTTGTTTAAAAATGAGAACTTTACACAGCATTCGACTGAATATTAATTTCAAATAAGATTTTTATCTTTTAATGTCTATTTAAGTTTAAACTTTATATGCTTTGCCAACATTATGTAGAAATTTCCCCCATATCTTTAGGTTCTTACTTTTTTGCACTTGTTGTCTGCCTTTGCTTTGGTATCCGTTTAATACACAATTTTGTGTTTGTCGCACGCGGCGTATACGTAATTTATCTATGCAACTGCTGCTGCTGCTGCTGCTGTTGCACACGCCTTTCGAGCTGATTTCATTTCCGCTTCTGTCAGCAATTATTTGCTGCATGCAGCTTTGCGTTAGCTGTGAGAAAAAGTTATCGGGAACTTTGTCAATATTTTTTGTTTTAAGTAGTTTTTTTTTTGTTTTGTTTTGTTTTGTTCTCTATTGTCTGTTGTTAAAGTTTTGCTTTGTCGTTGTCGTTGCTGCTGTTTGCACTTGAACATAGTCTTAATTAATTAAATTTACAGTTTAGAGCGACTTTTTCACACTGCTTTGTTTGTGTATACAATCTACTGTTCCATAGAGTCGCTGGGAATGTGTGTGGTTGCAACCTTTTGAAAAAGTTTTCCCTTAGATTACATTTGAATAAATGATCGCAAATTACTGTAAATTTCATATGTATACCTATTGTCCGGCTAATTTTGTATTATTTATACCTCTATTACGACTGATACAGTCGACAAGCTTATGACATTTAGAGACTTCCCATTTTGTTTATATAGAAAAAAATCTTTACTCTTATTGAACGATATTTGAATTTTTGTTTTTGTTTTTATGCAGTTGCTCCAACTAAACCAAAATGCAACCGTTATAAGGACTCGTCTCTTGCGACATTTTAGTGTCTGGGAGTCGTGCTTAAATAGTTTCACTGTAGAGCTCACATTTCGCAGTCGCACAATTGCAATTTACATGTTTGGTTCCCACATGTGTCGTCTAAATTGTCACTTAAGTGTCACGCATTTGGGTTTTGTGTTCAAACTCGGCTCCAACTCGATTCCAACTGGGCTCCAACTGGGCTCTGGCTGTGTTTTTGCCGTTGGCACATACATTGAAAATAAATTTGAATGCCACATCTATTAGTGCCGCTTGCCTTACCCTTAGAACAAGCGAGCGACATTCAGCAGCGGCCCCATCCTGCCTTGGTGAGTCCTTGCCCGTTGCCGTTGGATACGTGCATCTAATGAAGCTTGCAGCAGACAATGCAAGCAACAACAATTGTCTGCTTTACATTTTTCAGTCCAACTTCGTTTAGCATTTGCGTACGTTGGCAACAGATTGCCACAAAAATTGACAGCGATTGAAGAATTGCATGTGGGGCATGCTTCATGCCTTGATTTGCATTGACAGAACTTGCTGCAAATGCAAAACTAATAATACGTCCTGCTAATGGAATAAGAACTGGGCGAATCAGTCCCAAATTATCTCGTTTGTGTTGCACTTTAAGTGATCTCAGTTTTGGTTAAGTAAGTTTGATCTCTGACAGACTAAGGTAATATTAAAATGCTTGATTGAAGCCTTTCAAAAATAGTTGCTTGTCATTTTTAGGTTTACATCTTAAGCATCATTATTTAAATATAGAAACTTTATTGCCATAAACATTAAGTTTATTTTTGCTCTTCAAGATTTAATGAGTTTTTTTAAGATTTAATGAAGCCTTCAGGATATAACTGTAACTGTTGCTTGACTTATCTACATATTGTGAAAATTCTATAAAGATTCTTAAGAGATCGAAAGCTGGCTTTAAATGCTAACTGATATTTAAATTCAGCTGCCTGCTTTGTCTTAATATGCTTTATATGCTTGACTTTAGTTTTTATATTTATATTTCAATTCGACCAACTCTTACTTCAACTTTCAGTTGTTGCCCACGACGTATACGCAATATCATATTATGCAGTTCGCTCGCAGCTTTTAAATGCCAACTGATATTTAAATTCAGCTGCTAGCTTTGTCTTAATATGCTTTCTATGCTTGACTTTAGTATTTAGCATTTGTTTGCAACTCGTGTTTAATTTTGATTTCGATAAACTTTTACTTCAACTTTAAGTTGTTGCCACACGACGTATACGCAATATCATATTATGCAGTTATCTAGTTAAGCTCTTGCAATGCATATTTTATATGATTTTAGGGGCCGCAGCTCGCTCGCTCGTTCGCCTTAAGTTTGCTATGCAGCGCGCGTTGTTTGCCCGCACTTCCAGACAGGCATCGTCTGCTGTCCGACTTGCAGCCATTTTTATCTCGTTGCGGCTCTCGAGTGTCAAAGTGAGTTCAACCCCCCCCCCCCTGCCTCTCCTTTCGCGCCCTTTGCGACTGAAGGCGCTGCAAACTATTATAATGGTCCTGCCCAAGGCAACGGCAACGGCAACGGCAACTTTGCGATTTCTTTTATTTCTTTTCTCTTTGCACATAAAGTGTTGTATAGAAATTTGTTTTACACCTACCTCCATCCCCCCCACGCTGTCTACACATGTCTGGTACAGAGCGACAGCGTGTAGCATACTATATAGCAAATATTTGAGGCATTCAAGATTTATTCGTTTCCATTACTTGGCGGCGACTGTGTCTAGTGATTGCTGCGTCTACTACTCGGATTCACATCCACTTAGTTAGATGCATTGTGCAATTGCAGCTCTCCTCTGCGTGCCTGTCTGGGGACTCGGCAAATCCATATGTAAATGCAATCCAATGCAATCCATTATTGTTTCTCGTTTTGTGTATTCAGCGCCAACTCCCAGAATGTTTTCCCTTCGATAGGATAGTTTGTTCAGCTTTAAACAGCGCATTGTTCAAACACTAAAAGGTTACACACAAAAAAAATAACAAAAAACCCACGACAATGTGTAATTATGACATTGTGCTTGTAATTGAAGGTCTGCCACAAAAGGAAAGCAAAAGGAAAATGGCAAACGTAAAAAGAGAACCGAGTGGGAAATAATGTTGCTGTATAATAGAGGTCCATTCAGCTGGAAATGCTCGATTAGATTACGAGTGTTGATAAAAACCCATTCACAACTCAATGGCACTAATTGACGTAAGAAGAGAAAGTTCTAGTTGTTCATTTTGAGAAATTGTGATATATGAAGCATCATTATTCTTAAAGTTGAACCTTTCCATACTGTTTAACACCCATTAGGGAGCGTAAAAGCTGCTTCAAATAAATGAAAAGCGCAAATTTCAAAAGTTTAAAATGCTTGCGTTAAGTGCAACCAAAAAAAAAATTAAAATAAACAATTGAGTTGCTAAGAATGGCAACACTTAAAAGAATAGAGACCCAACGAGCTCCAAACCCACCCCAAAAACAAAAAAAAAACGAAAGGGGAACTTCCATGTAATTGCCCCTGCAGTCAGAAACAGGCGCTGTTTTAAAGGATTTTTTGTTTCGGGGCAACAAAGTGTTGCCACACACAATTGAGGCAGCTAGGCAGTGAACTATATACACACATTTATATATATATATGTATATATGCATACTCGTATAAAATGTATGTATATATAAATACATTTAAACTGGGCTTCCCATTCGTCCCTATTTCCTTATTTTATTTCAAATGCAAATTTTCGTGTTCCGGAAGGCGAATTCACAAGTGGAAGGAAACTTACACTCAAATAAAATCTGAATGAATCCAAATGCGAATAGAATTTTTAACGTAACTAAAAACTTTCTTCTTTCATATTCGTAATATAAGTATGAGATTTCCTTGACTGCATGAACGAACATAAATATTACAAAAATTAAAATAGAAAAAATTACAACATTTTTAAATATTGTATTCGAGACTTAAATTTTCATCAAGAGGAATTTTTTGATTTAACTTCCGTTTTTAATTTATTAGCCAATATTTTTTTTTAGCATAAATATTAATGTTTTTCCCGAATTTTGTTTATATTGAAGAGCATAGCTTTCAATTTATTTATGATAGAAATATAAATGTGAATGTAAATATATTTACAGCTCGCTGAAATTTAATTTGATAAATAATCAAAATTATTTCCGCTTCTCCAAAAAAAAAAAAATGCAACTAAATTCAATAATTGTATTAAATGTTTTTTTTTTTTGGCAATTAAAATGTTTTTCATGCAAATTGTAAAATTTGAATACGTCATGCAAATAAATAAATGTACGTCGCATAGTTTCCAAATAAAAACATGTTTTATTCTTTTATCAATGGTTTCTAAGTACGTGACTGTATTTAAAGCACAATGTTAGATAAGAGAACAAAAATAAATAACAAATTTTAATTAAACTAATCAACAAAAATCAATATTTAAGTATATATTCAAAGCTAATAATTATATTTACATGACGTGTATATGCCAGGCAGAGTGTATGTGATTTTCCAAAAGTAAATGGTTCGCCATTTATAAGGATTTCCTTTTTCACAGCCTGTTAGAAGTTGCGGGCATTTTTTTGGGCAGCACTTGAAAGTGGCCAAAATGCAGGCTGCGGTCATGCATGAAAATCTGGCAGCTGTTTGTGCACAAATTGGAAGGCAAATCAAAGCGTCGAATTGTTTTGCATTTACGATTGGCATTGATTTCGAAAAGCCTACGAACTAAAATCTGCCCTGTGGTAAGGCTTGAGGATTGAGTAAATCCCCGTTAAGTCCTGGCCTGGTCAGCACTTGACTTTAACATGATGCCTTCGGCAGAATCTCGAGTAGCATTTAATGGCAGAAAATGTTGAAATTACCACAGTGCCACATAGAACACGACACATGCCGGGGCACGTTGGGCGCCACGACCACAGCCAAGCCATTAGAGTAAGCTGCTTAAAAACCATAAACAACGTTGAAATGTGAGTAGAGTGCAAAGAGTTGAATGCACACACAATTTGTTATTGCTTTAAACTTTAGTTAAAGCATTAGAAAAATACAATTTCTCAATTTAAATTAGCTTTTGCTGACATGCAATTAAAAATATTGATTAACTTATCCGATTTCCTTTTATGTGGCAGATCCAATCAAATTTGGTAGCTGTATTTTTATAAAGTATATACCAATTCAATCATTTTGTATTCCCTTCTCAAATATATTGACCATTTGAATGAAAAACCTTCTACATAAAAAAATGTGTACTTATAATATTTTTACCAAGTTCTCACATAATATTTTTGCCTTTATTGGCAAACTCCGCAATCAGAAATCATTATGATTAGGTTTCCAAAATTTCCTTTTATTCGGTTTGGTTTCTCGCTTTGTATTAAAAGTTTTTCCTTTCATCAAGTGAAAACTCTCCTTGGCATCTTTGCAATTTATATGCGCATACATTTTTTATTTTCAGCCACATCATCTTCTGATATCGCTAACAAGACTATTTGCTCGTCATTAGCGGCATTTCCCCCACCCCCCAATTTATTGAATGCCAAATAATTTCGCACTTTTCATTTTTCGAATTCTTTTTTCGTGCATTTCCGTTAAGCTCGTTAGACGAAATTTGCGTAGTTTGAGCCATGGCTAAGGCCAAAGCTGATGCTGATGCTGATGCTGAACATTTTTCAGCTTTTACACGACATTTGCTACGCAAACAAAATAAACCATGGACCCCGTCCGCACTTTGGGGCGAGAATAATGGGCGCACTTGTTCGCCATTTATTATTCGCACAGGGAGGAGCAAAGGACGCAGCTCTTGACCATTAAGTAACGCATAGTTTGGGCTGCCATTTGTTGGCTAAAACTCCACTTTTAGCTTTGGCTTTGGCTTTGGCTTTCGGGGCGCTGTGAACGATTGCATTCGGATGATGTATGCGTTTCGTCTAGCTGCAAAATTTTTTGTATGCTCTTCGCTTGATTTAGTGGCTAAAAATGCGATTTGATCGCCTGGCTGCGATAACAACGTTTTTCGAGTCTTTAAAGAATAGCTAAGTGCTTAAAAAAAAATGATGTGATTTATTGAAGTTAGAATCAATAAAGCTGCGAGAGAAGTTTTTAAGTTGATAACAATATTTTATAATTTGACTATTAAATGAGTTTATCACAGTTGCAAAGGTTTAAAGCATAATGTGGCTTAAGGATTTTTATTAGCGAGTTTTTTGATTATTATTAATTTAATTTGAACAGGCAAACATTTAAGTTAACTTAAAGCTCTTGTCAGACTTTTGTTCACCCTGCCTAGTTTGGTGTCTTGCTCACAATTTCATTGATTGCGTTTCTCTGGCCACATTAAATTTCGAATGTGGCAAATGCAACAGCTTTTGAATCGACAAATGGCTGCTGTTCATGAAATGCGATGCCGCATAATTTGACCAGCAATGAGATGAGCAAACAGGCAGAAGGACAGCTAGATAGACAGATAGATGGACATAGAGGAAAGACAGGCTGGAGACTAGCTGATGAAAATTGAATTGCATTGGACAACAACAACAAGCGACGCTTGTGGCTCGTTGAAGTGTCAACGGATGCATTGAAGTGTGATTTTTGCGATTGAAAATCAAATTTCAGCCAGCAACGGTCGGTCAGGACGATATATATCCCCATTTTTGGTTTTTGCCAGTCCGCAGTAAATAAACAATTCCAATTTGGAGTGCCTGTCTGATTGCAGTTATTGAGCTAGAAAATGCTCGACAACTGTCAACACATTCGAGCCAATTGCGAAACTATCCTTCACCGTTTGTTTGGACTGTGGACTGTGGCTCTAATGCGATTTAACAGCCTGCAGAATGTGCAACAATTGCAACACTCATTATGGCCATAAAATATGTATGCCAATTAGACGCCAGCTAAGTTACAATTTGTACAAAAGCAAACTCCTTGGCAAAAGCAAAAATCCTTAAGCAGCTCACCGAAGGCAGTCGTCGCCAGGCAACCAGCCGGGCCCAGGACCACCTGCACCGTGGTATGAAATATATAAAAATATAAGCATTTTCAAATAGCTATTTTTTTATAATATTCACCCGTTTCCAAATAACGAATACTTTATTAGATTTGAATTACTTTACTTTCTATTTCCTGGCTTTGATTTATGTTCTCTTTAACTTTGTAAACATATTGTTTAAATATTTATGTTAAAAAGTTACAGGCTTATCAGCTTTGTTAACCACTGTGCATCTTTTGGGGTAATTGATGCCGGAAATTGTTGCAACTATGCTCAAAAGCGTCTTTTTTGGTGGCCACCCAAATGGTTGCAACTTTTCGCAACACAACTTTTGTGGCAGCGCAGCTTACCTGCTGCAATCGCCCCCGCACCCTGCCTCAGCCTGCCGCATCCTGCAGGAGCTTCTACAAAAACGACGTAAATTAATAACGATGCGCATGAAGTAGAAGAAGAAGAAGCCGTTTGCGGCAACAGCCTTTGACCTCAGCGTGTATTCCGAGTGCTGCCTTATTATTGTTTCAGAGGGAGAATGGTAGAAAGAAGTGCCCCTGGTGAGCAACAATTGTGGAGCAACTCTCACAGGCGTCTGTCAAGGCAAAGCAGCATCATTAGTCAAAGTTGTTTTCCGCCCCGGCCAAGGCAAAGGGCCTGGCCAAAAGCTTGCCTGGGAATAGGATTGTAAGGAAAAACAAGCTTACTTTAAACGTTGCTTGGTTTGGTTGGGCTCGGTTGGGTTGGGCTGGGCTGGGTTGGGTTCAAATGGGTTGGGTTGTCATGAAGTACCGAAGTTGATTAGCATGATTAAAATGTTCCCTAATTATTTGCGCACTCAGCGCAAAACAAGAAACATCCACAAAACTTTCTTTGTCGCTTGTTGTGCGGCATAAGGAATAACGTATAAAGTGCTTCCAGCATTAATCAACAGGTGTCGCTTTTTTGCCCAAGTTGAGCGAGTGAAGACTGGAAAAAGGTGGAAAAGAGTTCTACTAATGAGTTGTCTTTTGTTTTAAGTACTATTTGGTTAGAAATATACATAGAGTCGTTAAGATTGCTGCCTGGGAATCTCGAAGGCACTTCATACGTTTTAATAATCATTGTTTTGTTGCTGTGCATAATAATTGATTGCCGTAATAGCCCTTGTAGCTGTCTATTAGATACAAATCTATAACACATGATTGACTAAGGTCTGTCTAAAGTTTCCAATTTGCATGCTAATTAGAATGCAAAATGGAACAATGAGCCAAAATCACTATTTTTGTCGAATAAAGCAATTAGATATGCCGAAACGATCGTAAACAAAACGAATAATAATTCAGCACATAACTATTTACATGTGTACACATTTGTTTGCAACTTCCGATTGATGAGGCACAAAGTACCCTCTTTTTCACCTCCCCTTTAATTGTATTATCGCACGAACTTGACCCACACACAGGCGCAGTCCAACTAGCTTAGGCATACGATCTACTCTAATAAGATTGTTGAGCGCCGGTCAGACGTAAAGTCGCTACGTTCTCGTTGCGACTTTGCAGCTGTATTTGTGATCTTTTCATTGAACATATCCGCTCGCTCTCGCTCTCTCTCTCTCTCCCTCTCTTTCAGTCGCGCTCTGCAAGATTTCTTTTTATTTGCAATTTCATTGCTGAATTTGCTTGAGCTGAGTTTTCTCTGAGCGCAATGCGTCAGTTTGCGCTCTTTTGCTCGTCAGCAATATGTTACCTGTTGGAAACGGACTGGAATTTGCATTAATACAGTGGTGCAAATCGCCCTAAGTGTGCCATAAGTAATAGTTAATTGCTGCTGCACTTAAACAAATATTGAATATAAAACATTTTGTGTAATAAAATAGTAATGCTACTGTGCTAACCACTTAAATATTTTTTTAAGAGTATCAAGCCGCTCACCCCTTTCGTTGGCGAACTCAAGTTTGTTGTTTTCAATGTGCGCGTGCTTTTATGGCTCTCTGCGCTCACTTAATTTGCGCGCGTTCTTGCTGCCACGTTCGCTCACTTGCAATAGAGCGCTCTATCTCTGTCACTCTCCCGCTCCAGCTGCCTTGGCGCTGACAGGTCAGCTTGGGCTCTCAGTACGTTCTTTGCCGCCGCTGTGCATTGTACATGTTGCCTTCGTTAGTCTTATAATTCGTGAATATTATAATTGTGGCTGCGTGGTGCAAAACAGCGATAAACAATAAGAAATAGAAACACTTGAGTGTAGGCAAATAAAATAAAGTGCATTACAAATCGAATTGAAACAAAACGCAATCAAATTCCAAGTGCTTCAAGTGGCATTTCATATTCCATTTGTCGCGTGAGTAAAAACGCGCTCTCCCTCTCTCGCTCCATCTACATATTTAGCTGTCTGTCTGGTCGCTCTTGAGTTTTTTTGTGCCGCTATTTGTTGTTGCTGTTGTTGTTCCGCTTGTCCATGATTGTCGCTCGTTTTATCTGCCTATTTCTACCTGTCAATGTACATACATACAAACTTACATACATACAACTATCTCCCAGCCATTTATCAAAAATGTGTACTCCCATCACAGAAATCATTAATTCAACATTTTTCAGCTTTGTTGTCTGACAATAGAAAATTGTTTGTTTAGTCGCGGTCGGAGCTTCTCAATCGCAACGCCGGCAAAGCTCCGCTAAATCAAATAAAAAGATTTTGAAAATAAGATCAGTGAAAAGTATTAACTCCTGTGCTAAGTCGTAATTCTTCAAGTGAAAGTGTTTTTCGATAAGAGCGCATTTTAAAAACCAAACAACAGGAAACAATATGAATTCGAAACCAGCCTCAGTGTTTTCAGTCGCCACTCAACGGCCACGTTATCGTTTTCTACTAAATACCTCAAGAATCAGAAAAAAAAAACACTCGCACAATTCTTCAGAAATTTGACGTCACTGAAAGCCAAACATGCACACACACACACACACACACATAAATACCACACATATTTGTGTATGCTTGGTGGTGCTTATGTGTGTGTGTATGTAAGTCAGCAGTTGGCATTCTGACGATCGCTCCAATTGGAGTCTGCTCATTGTCTTATTGGCAACAATCTT
This sequence comes from Drosophila lacertosa, assembly GCA_004143845.1. Lineage (NCBI taxonomy): Eukaryota > Metazoa > Arthropoda > Insecta > Diptera > Drosophilidae > Drosophila > Drosophila lacertosa. Next base: position 47,096 of record SCDZ01000375.1, read on the forward strand.
CGTGGCATGTTGTTTTCAGCCATGTGTACACAACACCAGTTTTCGCTTTGCGCTTTGTTTTTGGTGTAAAATTCTTAAGACGAAACGAATAATAACATAATGGGTGCCTATAAATATGCATAAACAGAGCTGTCAATGACCCACGTCGCCTGATTCATATGATTGTTCAATTCTTATCGTTTGTTCAATCACAACAATATGATAAGAAATGTTTTGAAAACTTTTGCTTATTGTTTGCACATTTAAGAAGATTTTGTCGCCTAAAGTTGCTCACTATAAATATCTGATGCCATAATTAAAACCAACTTACGAGTGAAAGATTCACCGCGCGTTCAGTTTAAGCAATAATTGATTTAAGCTATCCTTAATAATAGAAAAGTTGAATTCCCTAAACATAAACTAGCCTTAAACATGCAAAGCAAAAGCAATTACTGCGAATTAAATGTGCAAACCTATTATTAGCATTGTTTTCTAAGAATCGTCTGGTACTTTTATGCCTGTGTTAAAAAATAGTAAATATATATTAAAAGTACTTTATTATATTTTTATTCATGTTCGCCTCTCGCGCGTGACCAAAGCTCTTGCAATCAAACAGAAATTGATAAAAATAAAACTACCCTCGACAGGCGTTCGCAAACTTTTTGACTAGCGTGTCAGTTGGTGTTGCCTACATTTGTTAAATGTCCAGTGAGTGGGTCCGGAACCCGCTTTAATGATAAGAATTCATCCCATCGACGTCATCGTCTTTGCTTTATCAAAATGATAGTCATCAATACGTCTGATGTAAGTGGCATTTATGATTGTTACTGGTTTTTGGTTGGTGTATCTGTTTTTGCACATACCCTGTACGAATTTAAATTGGCAAACAAGTTAATTTTGACAATCTTTAATTCCATTCAGTATATTTTTATAGCCATGTCTGTCTGTATAATAAAATTGTTGGATACTGTAGAGCTAGCGACTCTTTGCATATCCTACATTCCAAAAAGTTATGTCTTTAAAGAGTTTGTTCATATTTTATGTGTATTTATATATTCAAATATTATGCAATGAATCAAAATTACCTTAAGAGTACATTTGTCATGGTAAAGCCTTAAGAAATTATGTAAATCAGTAGTTTTGTATGTACAGGGTATCTTATAGTCGGTCATTCTCGACTAGCGCACATTATCTTGTGTGGTTATGGTACGTGACTTCTTTGACTCAAGTGGTGTCGGTATCTATTCAAGAATGCTGTCATATATGTATTTTAAGAGCTTTATTTGCAGCCGCTTAAAACGATGCTTAGAACAAGACGTGCTATTAGCATATACATTGATGATGATGACCAGGTATACGATGTATGTATGTATATGTATATACATATACATATACTACATATGCAGATAAAATGATCAAGCATTTTGTGAACGTCCCCTCATCATTAGGTTGAGGTTTTGTCTAGAACGTGGGGAACTACTCGGTTTTATCGGGAACCCTCCTCCGATAAGCCCTACACGTGTTGAATTCTGTGTGCTTGCATGCAAGTTGTCTCAACTTCAATTACGAATCATTATATATATTTTTGCATTGCTAATCAGCTCAACAAATCATTAGTGCTGAAACGTAATAAGTTTTATTAGGATTCTGATGTTGTTGTTGTATGCTAATGGGAAAGTTATGTGCAGGCAGCAGGTTCTGAAGATCGGAACCGACTGGTACAGACTGCATTTATTACAGGGCTACTAGGAATATACATACATATATATATATATATATATATATATATATATATATATATATATATATATATTTTATGGCCACATAAAAGCTGCTGTATGCAAATTTATTGGCTTCTGACAAGCCATTATTATTAATTAATATTTTAGAATGTGTCCAGAAATGTGTGCAGGATTCTTATCACAATTGTGCAACTAAAAGTTTACCTTGCCCGTTAGCTAACACTTTTAATATGGCAAACACGTTTTCCAACTTTCCAGATACAATACTCAATTCTGGCTAAAACGCTTTCAAACTCAACAAAGCCGCAACTAGACACATATTTACCTTTCGTGCTACGCAAAACGAGAGACAACTTTCAGTCACTTTGTTCTTCTGCTTCTTCGTTTTTGTATAAGGCAGTTGAATAAACATGAAAACTATTGCAATACACTGGGGTCAGGTGCTGAGCCATTTAGAGGCATGTGGTAACTCTGGTGGAGACACCAAAGTTCAATGTAGGCCAGCACCAAATAGAAAAAAAGAGTTGGAATATTGTGCAAAAACAGCAAAGATAAAGTAAACAAGTACAGTAAACGTATCTAACCGACTGTGGAATACACTGTAAACTGACTTTAAACTCTTTAATTGAGATGAGTTCCTTTAATCATGAGAGCTCTTTATGAATTAATATAATAGAGTAAACAAAATAAGCCAAACAATATATTCACAATGTGAAGAAGGGTGTATTAAAAGGGTATAGTATGAAGAAAAACCCTTGTAAAGTTCAAGTGGCAACCATTGCAAAAGGCAAACGGTCCACAACAAATGCTCTTCTATTTATGTGTTGATTTTGGGCTCGGGGCTGTCTGTCTGGATGCTGCCATTTTAATTTGAAGTAGCCGCCGGGCAAACAATCTGATGTGCCACTTGACTTGTTGATGGACACATACACACACACATACATACACACATAGATAGATAGATAGATAGATAGATGGATGGATGGATGCGTGCCCCTTCGGGGAGTTGGCAACAGATTTGGCAAAACCAGCAGCTGAAATTCTATAAAACTCTCTGCGAATTTAATTTCGCAATTAGCTGTCTGAAATGTTCCAATTGACTAAGTACTCTAAATCCCCCCGACAAACGGACAGCACAACAATTTGCAAAATTAAATAAATATAGCTATACAGTTGAACTTCACTACATCAAACGCTGCAGTTCGTCATGTATTATATTGAATTTGGAATAAACTCTTTCCAGTCTTTACTGTACTTTAATTGCTAGTCACAATTTGATATATTTTTTTGTGACAGCTTTGTCGTGTTTTATTTGGTTTGCTTCTTGTTTAATTTGTAACCGCAGTGCAATTTATACAACATTTAAATGATGCATGAAGCTTAAATAAACAAAAAGTAAATATTTCAACTTCTATTCCCGCATTTGTGTTTTTAAATGTTTTTTCTATATGCACATTTATAGAGGGTATATTATTGTTTTTATAAGGTTTTAAACTGTTTCATATTCCAGATACTCTTATAAATCCATATTCCATATAGTTTTTAGTAGAAATATTTTTTTTAGTTAATTTTTTTTTTGCTTAACTACAACTTCTTAAATATAATATAGGCAAGTTTACCAAATTTATAGGGTATTTAATACTCGTTGACATACAATTACTGCTTTCTATTCGTTATAGATACGCTTATTGTGAATGCAATCATAAAAATTCTTTATTGCATAATTTCAAGCAGAGTATTAATTGCAAAACTCGTTTGCTGCCCATTTGGATTCAAATTTTGGAGGTCGGGACTAACTAGAATTACTTTTAATTAAAACACACACCGCATAGTTTTCATAATGAAATACCTTTGAATGTTTGTTCGATAAATATCTACTCCATTAGCTTTGGCCAAGAGAAAATGGGTAAAAATGCGAGCCAAATGAAAATCAGTTTAAATTAAAATTAATTCCCATTCGAAGTTGAATAGATAGCTACGTTATATTTGTACATATGCAAACAGCAAAGTTATGAATTTGTTAGTTGAGTAGAAAAAGTTGGAATCCCCAACAGAAATTTCTCAGTTTTTATTGTGAGTCTGCAACAGTGGGCCAATAAAAAGTAAATCCGAGTGTACTTCAAATTAAAACCCAACCGCAAGCTGCAGATTTTGGTAACTCCCAACACAGCTGCATATCACTTTGGCCACACAAAGTGTCTGAAATTTACGACCAGCAACACACACACACACACACACACTCACACACGCACACACATACAATTTAAATTTATTTCGCATGAACGCAGCTCAGACAAAAGTTCGCCAATCCTCCCGCAAAGGGAACGAAATCTATAAAAAATATGAAAAGTAAAGAATGCAAAAGAGAATATAAAAAAAAAAAAATTAAAATAAGAAACGTTTTTAATGCCAGGAAGTCACGTATTCGGCCATTTGCTTGTCGAAATTCAACAGTGGGTGGCAAGTCCACCTCTTTTTACTCCCACTCTCAGTCCACCTCCTACTGCACCATCCCCTCGGGCTGGACACGACAGGGGCAGACCGCGTGCATGTAACAAAAGTTGACAACTACAGCAGCCTCGTGTGTATGTGTGGGTGTGTGTGTGTGGCAAAGATTGGGAGTTCGGTTTGGGGTTGCATTGTCTGGTCTGGCTTTGTGCAACGCCATGAATGATTACAAACTTGTTGACGAGTGCAAATTAGCTGGAAGTGCGTGGAACGGGTTGCCATGGCAAAGGAGCTGTTGTCAAGGCATTGCAGTAGCGGTCAAAAGGAACCCAAAGAGATTGGAAAATCAATAAAAGCTCTGCGTTGATTTTAAACAGATTAAACTGTTGTCACAGGCCTAACCCTTAATCCATGCAAAATGGCAGTTAAGAAGGCAATAAAGCTTTGTTGTCTTTTACAGGTTGAATTGAACACTTTATAAATGATTCCTTTTGCTTATACTTTAACTAATCTCATGTAAACTAACTAATTTTCATTTTAACACATCTTCGTAGAATAGAAATCTTGTTTAACTGTAACTTATTTGTTGTTTGTTCTCTCTTTTGCCAGACGGGTTTAACCCTAACGCCCGAAATGCTGCTCTCAACGTCCGAGTCCTCGACGCACAGCGCCTCTGAGGTGGCCGGACGTTTGCAGGTCGATGTGCGTACGGGCTTGAAATGGACAGAGGCGAAATATCGCGCCAAGATCATTGGACACAATGAGCTCAATGTCATTGAGGAGGATCCCACTTGGAAGAAGTACATTGAGCAGTTTAGGAATCCTTTGATCCTACTGCTGCTCGGCTCCGCTGTCGTCTCGGTGATCATGAAACAATTCGACGATGCCGTCAGCATAACCATAGCCATACTGATCGTCGTAACGGTCGCCTTCATCCAGGAGTATCGTTCCGAGAAGAGCCTCGAGGAGCTAAAGAAGCTGGTCCCACCCGAGTGCCATTGCCTGCGCGAAGGACGCCTCGACACGTTCCTCGCCCGCGAGCTGGTGCCCGGCGATGTGGTCTATCTCAATGTGGGCGATCGAGTGCCCGCCGATGTGCGTCTGTTCGAGTCCGTTGATCTCTCGATAGACGAGAGCAGCTTCACCGGCGAAACGGAGCCGGCGCGCAAGATCACCGACGTCCTGCTGAACAATACGAACGTCAAGGATCACAGCAACATGAAGAACATCGCATTCATGGGCACTCTGGTGCGCTGTGGCAATGGCAAGGGCATCGTGGTCAGCACCGGCGAACGCAGCGAGTTCGGCGAGGTCTTCAAAATGATGCAGGCCGAGGAGGCACCCAAGACGCCGCTGCAAAAGTCCATGGACATACTGGGCGCTCAGCTGAGCTTCTATTCCTTTCTCATCATTGGCGTCATCATGCTGCTGGGCTGGCTGCAGGGCAAGCCGCTCTCCGAGATGTTCAACATCAGCGTCTCCCTGGCCGTCGCCGCCATACCCGAGGGCCTGCCCATTGTGGTCACAGTCACCCTCGCCCTGGGCGTCATGCGCATGGCCAAGCGCAATTCAATTGTCAAGAAGCTGCCCACCGTGGAGACGCTGGGATGTGTCAATGTTATTTGCTCGGACAAAACGGGCACGCTGACCAAAAACGAGATGACGGCCACAATTATCATTACCTCCGATGGCTATATGGCGGACGTGACTGGCGCTGGCTACAACGACCAGGGCGAGATTCACATACGCCACTGCAACAACGTCGAAATGGCCAAATCGAATATCACGAATCTGCTGGAGATTGGCGCCGTTTGCAACAATGCCTACATCCAGAATGGCACGCTACTGGGCCAACCCACCGAAGGCGCCCTCGTCGCTGTCGCCATGAAGAATGGTATGTACGCCACGGCCGAGAACTATGTGCGCATCCAGGAGTATCCATTTAGCTCGGAGCAAAAGATGATGGCCGTCAAGTGCATACACAAGTACAACAACAACAAGGAGGAAATCTTTTTCGCCAAGGGCGCTTTGGAGACGCTGCTGCCGCAATGCACCAAATATCAGTTCGGCACCCAAACTGTGCCCCTGACCAAGCAGAACGAGGCCGAGTTTCTCGCCGAGGCCTACGAAATTGGACGCAAGGGTTTGCGCGTGCTCGCCTTGGGCAAGGGCCGATCCATGCAGGATTTGATCTACTGCGGCCTGGTCGGCATCACCGATCCGCCGCGTCCCCTCGTCCGCGAGTCCATCGAGATGCTGATGCAGAGCGGCGTACGCGTCAAGATGGTCACCGGCGATGCCCAGGAGACGGCAATGGCAATTGGTAAGTTTTTTTTTTTTTAATTTTATTAATATTAATAATAGTTTATAACAGGTGAAAGTACAATAACTTATTTATTATATATGTAGCTTAATTGAATTTATTATATCAATATAATATTTTTGAGCTATGAGTCTTGATCAGAGAAACTTTCTTTCTTATCCAGTTGCCATAGAAACTATTGGTTGGATATATAGTTCATGTATAGAGCAAGCTTAATCATTTTATTGTTATTGTGTTTAAAATTTGACAATATCCTTTGCTTAGTTTTTCTCCTGTCAAAGCTGTTTAAAACTAAAAAGTTTTTGGCTAATTCAATTTAAATGGCAAATAAGCCAAAAATTATCTTTGCTTAGTCGACAAATGGAGTTTTTTGCTTTTTGATATAACCACAGCTCAAAACTCAATTAAAAGCCCTTCAGCAGCTCAGCTCAGCGTGTTAGCCACAAATTGTTGGCTTTAACTTAAGTGCCAGCGCGCCCGAAACTATGCAAATAAATTTGTCAACGCTGCGTAATTAAAAGTGGCAGCCCAGCCCCCAAAACGCCCCCACATGTCCCGAGTATCAAGTGCCGCCCCCTTTGCTTAAATCACCACAATTTATGCTCGGCACTAAAATGTTTTCAAGACTGGACTATGATGTAGTATGTATCCAAAAAGGGGGAAGGGACGGCCCGCAAAAGTCAAGAGTTAAGGCCGTGAGCCGCACACAATGGCAAACAGCCAGCTAGCCGGGCTGGGCAGCCTAAAAGTATGCAAACAGAATTAATTAACCATGTCAGTTGAAGCTGCTGAAAGTTTTCAGTTCACAGTTCTCAGTTAGCCGCAAGTTGAGTTCCACTTGAAGTTTTAGTTTTAGCTGCACTTGGGAGGCAGCTGGTTTCGTCTATTCCCGGCAGATCGTGTGTGACAACTGTACTTGAACTGAGTTTTCACTGTAGTTGGGAGTTGTTGGGAGTGCAACTTTCAAGTTTGCACTCGAAATTCTGCTGTGAAACTTGCATAAAATTTGCTTGTAAAGTGCAAAGTGCTTTCCTAAGCTGATGACAACTGGAATGCACTTTGAGCGCAACTTTTTCATTAACTACAAAGATCTTAAGTTTAACCATATACATATATATATATGTATATATATATAAGTACTTAACTACAAACCGCCACCCCACCCCAAACGTCTCTTTTGTGGCATGCGATGCAAAATTCAGAAACTAACAGGAATGTACACTCAAAAAAATGTCTTTGCTTTAGGGATTTGCATAGTTTTTTGTTCGTTCCCAGACAATTTAGTTAAACAGATCTGCTTTTTATTCGTTGGCTTTCAACACGAGCTCCATTTTCGCCGAGTGTAATATGAAATGCGGCAGGTGAACGCAGCAAATTGGAAAATATACCGCACGAAACGTGCATAAAGCAACGAAAAAATAAACCAAGTGAAAGAAATGCAAAAAAATAAATGGGAAGAGCATAATGGAGAAAACGGTAAAGGAAACTTACACAGGTAGCGACATTCTGCTGTTGAACGTTGCCTGTTGTCCTGGTGCCCGCAGGGCGCCTAGAACCGACCCACATCTAATATCCTGTAACGCACAGGGGAAGCAGCCGAAGCTGATGCTGATGCTGATGCTGAAGCAGAAGTATCTGTAGCATCAGCAGCCGCATCGTCAGTCGCTCAAATAATTAACTGCGACCCCAAACTCCCCATCGTCATCGCCAGCACTCATCGCCATCATCATCGCCATCATCATCGTCATCACCATTTTCGTCTGCAGCGAACAGGAATTCATCAGCATGGACAACCATTTCTGCTCCATCTGCAGCTGTAGCTCGGTAGCTGACGCTAGCTAGTATTTCGACCCCTTCTTAACTCGCATTGAAAGTTTCATCAGCGCTGGCAAAACCTTGAAATGAAAATAACTTCAATTCACTTTTTGCTTGCAACTCATTTATACACTACAACTTTTGGGTAGTTTACGTTGGCTGCTTGGCCTGTAACACACTTTACTTTATATAACATTCAGCTTTGGGCGCAGCCAACTTAACATGTTGTCAATTTTTTTAGGCGCAGCCAACTTAATAATGCAGATCTTTGTTTCATTAAGTTAGCTGGAACTATTCATTCATATAAATCAATTTCTAATTTGACAGGCCGAAGAGCATCCCTTATTTGATGTTAGCATCATTTTGGTTAGTCTATTTATTTTTTTGCTGCTCTGCAATTTCCCTCACTGAATAACGGCATAATTAAAGAATGCCAGGGAGCTTTACGAGGCGACTGGGAAGGGTGGCGAATAACTGAATTTGATTTAAAGCCTCCGGCTACAGACCTGCATATTGATTGAAATTTGACGTTCAAATTGTAAATGAGTTTGGCTTTATTTGTGCCACCCGCCCATCCGCAAGACTATTTGTTATTATAAAGAGCCTGCAATCCGCTTATGGGCTATGCCCTGCCTAATTGGCCAAAGGCTCGGTCACCCCGACCGGGATGTTGTCTAGTTATTGCCCAGTTCGGTTCGACTAATCCCCCCTAATTTGTTGTATGCGGCTGGCTACTCGTATGTACGGCTAAGTACGGACTAAGGACGACGACGACGACTGCACTCAGACAGCTGGACTGATAAAGATACATATAAACATACATACATACATACATATCTATACAATATAGACAGTTGAGGCAAACTTAATTGAGTTGGTGTATTTCATTTTCAATTTGGTTGCCAATTATGCTGCTGCCCGTTTTGTCGTTAGCTGCTTAAATTGAGCCTCTCCTCTCCTCTCCTCTCCTCTCCTTCTACTGATTTACGGGTAATTTAATCTGTGGTATGTTCAGGTTTGAATTGAATGGTTTGCCATACCACAAATTGTATTGCATACAAATACTTCAAATTATTAACAGACTGCATTCTTTACAGTTATGTTTATTAATTTGCAATGAAATATCATAAAGATTCCTAATCAGTTACCTGTTGATAATTGAGCTTAACGAACGTTGTTATTATATCTTGATTTGCTTGCATATCGTTCAATCATTTATGTTAGAAGATATTTGCTAAACAGCATTTAGTCACGTTTTAATAGACAATCAAGAGGACAACATCCTTTGGCAGGAGCTCAGTCTGAATCAACGCCTCATTTCCGGCCTTTGAATGCTGCTGCCTTTGATTCTGCCTCAAACTTTGACACATATCCAATTAGTGAAATGCATTCGATGCAGTTGTAATCCAATCCAATAGCTGAGCTTGGGCTTTGTGCAGCAATTGACGAGGCGCCTGCCATCAGCGAAGGATATGTCCCAAACGGAAGCCAAGATAATCACACAGCGATTGCCAGGGCCAGGATACCAGGACGCCCCAGAGGAGGGACCAAGTCAAAAGTCATCAGCTGCAGCAGCGTTAAAGGAATTGTCACGTATACGAAAGTCGCTTTATATAAACAAGCGCAAGGCGCCACTTGCAACTCGGTGGCAGGAGGCAGTTGCAACAACTCGTCAGTCGCAGTGGCAGCAACCGATATAAATGCAAATGTCACAAGCAGATCGCCTCCAGGCCACGCCCACAATTTTCCATTACCAAATGAGAACATTCCGTGAATGTTGTTCCTTTGATTGCTGCTGCTGCATTTTGCTGCTCGTTGAGTTTTCCTTTTGTTTTTTTTTTTCCAACAAAATTGTTGTCGCTTTGATTTGATTTTTTGTGTGTTTTTTGTTTTATGTTTGTTTGTTTTTTTTGTTTTTTTGTTGGCTGGCAACTCAAGTGGCAAGCCGAATGCGTTTTCTGCTTGTTGCATGCAACAATTCGCTTAATATTTTCATAAGCTTGACTATCGTCATTTTCATGCGGCTGCAACTTTTGGCTTTGCTTTTGCTTTTTTGAATATGCCGCAACCAGCAAAAACTTCTCTAATCCGCTTTTGGCCTGCGGTTTTGTTTGCTGTGACAAAAATTTTTATAAACTTTACAAAGTTTGCAGCTCTCATTTTGCTCTCAAACTTTGTTGCATGCATTTTATTCTTTGGCCTGGTATTTAACAACCATAACAAAGTTTAAAATTTGTCAAAAATTTGTTGTTGCCATTTCTGGCTGCTGTTGGCCTCATGTATTGATGGCTTGTTGCCTTGTTGCCTCGTTGCCATCTGGTTGGGGCCTGCATGGAAGATATTTATTCTACTAATGTATTTTTAAAGCATTTATAATGGCACAAGCACGAGTACAATGGCACAGCTTAGGTTATTTATACCCACAAATGGAATTTTATATACAATTTGTTTAGTGTTTCAAATGATACACAAAGTTAGTTTCATATTTTCAGCATTTGATTTAGCCAAAAATGATTGCTAAATATTGTTAAATATGCATTTTAAATTTTTATCGGCGCCATTTCAAAAGTTTCTTTCACGTTCAATTAAAACTTACAAATTTCATGGTTATTTTTCCTTTATTTTATTCCATCTATTTATTTTGATTGTAAAATCCATTTTGCAAAAAATATCATGTCAAAGTCAGCAAAATTTTTCACAGGCACGGAGCACAATAAATAAATATATAAAAAGAGGGAAACCAAATTGTAATTAAGTATATTTTTTTTTGTTGTTTTTGTTGTCGCTGCTACCTTTGTCACAATGGAAACGTTGACAAAAAGTGCGATAAAAATGATTTTCTCTATATAATTTTTTTTTCTGCGTTATTGTCATTTGCGAAAACGCCAGCGAGCCTTTAAAGATTGGATAATGAATGCTCGTATCTGGCCTGGCAGGTGATGCGCTGCTGTCATCAGCAGAAATTGAAAATCTATTTGAAACTTGGCTTTTTTTACACTTGCGTATTTACAGAATCAATTGTGGCTGCTGTCGGTTATTGCGGTCAATGGCAAATGTGAATTGATGAACAGGTGAATAGTAAACAAAAAGGTGTCTGCTGACCTCTGCTGAGAGCTGCCAAGTGGCAAATGTGGTGACTAGTATTTTATGATTGCCTTTAGACAAAACGCAATGAATCATAAATTTAGTTGATTACACATTCAGCTTATGAATATGCAAAGCTTTAAAGCAAAGAGGTATTTAAAAAAAACCAAAGCCTTTACAAATGAACATCAAGTTGGATACTTGCTTAAAAATGCTTTATTCATGATATTAAAAGATGACATTAAACATTTCTTGTAGGTGCTAAAATATATGAATAAAGTTTTTTCAGAATGCAGCCTGTAAAGAAATGAGTTTTCTTTCGTATGCATGACTTGACAATACCCTGTAGACTTGACTAAATAAAACAGGCCGGCCTTTAAATTTATTGGTGCAGGTTTGACTAAGTAATACTCTGTTAAATTAAGTATTACTTCTGACTAAGGCTAGGAGATACTTTCATATGAACTCTGCTGCCCCTTTGTCTACCTTTGAGTGCATAGGGTATAACGACTATGAAAAAAGGGCGCATAAAAAATATTCAGAATGAAATTACTGGATGGTGAGTAAACTATTTGCCAGAATAGACGGCCAGGCTGGAAGTTGGTCCGTCATAAAATGGCGACCGCCAACAGCCTGGCCAAGAAAATTGCGCGCATTCAAGTTTTGCATTAATTTTAATTTAGCAGCAAGCAGAAGATGAAACTGTTGATAGGACGAGGGGAGCGGAGAATCGAGTGATAGAGTTTTGCTGGCCACCTTTTGCCAGTTCCTGCAACAGAATGCGGCAGCTAAAGATATGCCCTACGGTGGCTGCAGCTCTGCTTTTAATTGTCTTGTGCGGCGTCCTGTGCGCCAGGACGATACCAGTTGAGTTGAGGATGATGAGTGTGGAGTGTTGACGCTGAATGCGTTTTAATTACGTTCTCTTTTGCTCATTTTGCTGCACATTTTTGCCCATTGTGTGTTCATTCCTTGCTGTTGCTGCTGTTGCTGTTGTTGTTATTTACTTCAGTGCGCTTTCGCTAAAAATTTTATACAAACAGGACAAGAGATTGTTCTGGCACTTGCCAAGACAAATACGCGGGCGCCATAATGAAAAATGGCGACGCGACTTTTGCAAAACATCCTTTTGTTGTTTATTTTAATATTGTTGCTGCTGCTTTTCCTATTTTCCCTTTGCTGTTATTGTCTTTAACAGCTGCTGCTGCTGCTGCTGCTGCTGCGCACTTCATAAATGCGCCCAAGTGCAAAAACAAACGCATCAAGGGAAAACTCGAGCAGGGAAAGCGGCGGCAACTGGTGAATTAGGGAATTCCTTAGCTCGGAGCTTCCCTTTTGAAGTTTTTCATGCTGATTCGCAAGGTATTTTTGCAATTGAATTTCAAGGAACAGCAGCACCCTCGCAAATTACCAATTGTTTTCCTCTTTGCTCTGAATTTAAGCTCGCAATTTCAGTTTATGTTTCGTCCTCCAACTCCAACTCCGACTTCAACTCCAACTCCGTTTCCATTTCCAGTTCAGTTCAGTTTGCCAGCTTGCCAGCTTGCCAGCTTGCCTGTTGCTTTGTGTAGACCGGCGCCAATTGCCTGGAAAATGCAATGAAAATCGTTTCGCCAACTTGTCCGGGCCCCAAACAAACAAAGGCCAGCTCGGATAAGCGTTAACTCGGCGAATTATGAGAGATTCAGTTGGCCTTAAATTTATCGAGTGCAGAAAAACATAAATTTAATATTTAAGAGCATATGGAATTTAATATGAATAAATATTTCTTTTTTTTTTATCATTTACAGCAAATCTAATTGGAATTGATACCATTCACCACCAGACGCTTTCGGGCCAGGAAATCGATCAGTTGAACGAGCATCAGCTGGACAAGGTGGCCAACAATGTGAGCGTCTTTTACAGGGTATCGCCACGCCATAAGCTGGAGATCGTCAAGTCGCTGCAGCGCACTGGCAACATTGTGGGCATGACCGGCGACGGGGTCAACGATGGTGTGGCCCTCAAGAAGGCGGACATTGGCATTGCGATGGGCAAGAATGGCACCGATGTGTGCAAGGAAGCTGCTGACATGATCCTGGTTAACGATGATTTTCATACCATTATGTGAGTGAATGCAGCATCAATTGATTTGGTATAAGCTGAAAGTGGCCTTTAATTTAAACATAAACTCAAATCACATTAAAGCCATCAGCTTTCATTCGTATTGGGTCACATTCAGCATATGCCATGAGTCTTTTATCCCAGCTTGAATTGATTCATTAACTTGATTAACTTGTGTTTACTTGCTTTGCAGCGCGGCCATCGAAGAGGGCAAAGGCATTTTCTACAACATTCGGAACTTTGTGCGCTTTCAGCTGAGCACCTCGATTGCAGCACTGGCGCTGATTGCGCTGGCCACATTGATGGACATTGCCAATCCGTTGAATGCCATGCAAATACTGTGGATCAACATCATAATGGACGGGCCGCCGGCACAGTCGCTGGGCGTGGAGCCGGTGGATCACGATGTGCTCAAGCAGAAGCCGCGCAACGTCAAGCAGCCAATGATAACCAAGTCGGTGGTGGTGAATGTCCTGTTGAGTGCCAGCATCATTGTCCTGGGCACACTGTGGGTGTTCCAGCGGGAGATGGCCGACGGCACGCTGGGCAAAACGAAGCGGGACACGACAATGACGTTCACGTGCTTTGTGTTCTTTGACATGTTCAATGCGCTGTCGTGTCGATCGCAGACGAAGAGCGTCTTTACCATCGGATTGACCACTAATCGCATGTTCCTGCTGGCCGTTGCCTTCTCGATCATTGGCCAAATGCTGGTCGTTTATTTTCCGCCGCTGCAAATGGTATTCCAAACGGAGGCACTAACCGCCTACGACATACTCTTTCTGGTCACACTAACCTCCTCCGTGCTGGTCGTCTCCGAGATCAAGAAGTGGTTCGAACGCTCCTTGGAACGCAAAATGTACAGCACCCGGTCCGAGTTGGACTTCGTATGACAAAACGCAAGCGCTAGAGCCGAGTTGCACCCAAAAGCCGAGTAAATTAAACAATTAACAAACAACAAAAAAAAAAAACACAAAAAAATAGCAAAACTATGCAAAAACCAAGTGAGGAGGCGTGGCAGCGTAAAAGGGGCGAGAGAAAGCGAGCGAAAATCAGCGAAATGTGTGTGTTTAATTTTACATTTGACTTAGGCAGCGCCAAAAAAACAACCCAAAAACTTATCAACAACAACAGCAAGCACACAAGAATATCAAAAAGCAACAACAACAACAAAATACATAGACAAATTAACAATATGTTCAATGGAAATTCGAATTCGTCAATAACTTAAACTTATGATCCAACTGCAAATTCCAATCCAATTTAGTATGTATTCATTTAGTAGCAAAATGTAAGCTGAACAATTTCATATTTGTTTGTCTGTGTGTGTGTGTGTGTGTGTGTTTTTATTGTGGCTGCGTGTCTTCTTCTTCTTAGTTATTTGCATATTTTTAATTTGTTAGTTTTAAATATTCTTTATTTTGTAAGTAGACAAATTTCGTAGTTGTGTTGCATGTTTAATTGAATTTTAATTTTGCGCAAAAACACATTTTAAGAAGTGCTTCAACAAATTCTGTATAAAACAAATCTCTCTGTATATCTCAGCGCAACCGAATAATATTTATACATTTTTTTTTTAACTTAAATGCGATTCGATTCGATTTTGATTTCTACACAATTCTTTATTCAAATCACTTCAATTTTCGCGCTCTTGTATTTAATTATATATTTACTTTAAGGTCGTATCAAAGTGTTTAGTATTCTTAACGAATGTCTGCATAACATTTTAATGTGATATTATTTTAAGCACATAAAAACAAACAGAAAAACATTCACACATATTTAAAAAAAAAAATGAACATATTTTTTTTTTATTTTTTTTTTTTAGCTTTTAAGCTTAACAGGAATTTTGATTTTCTGAAATAAAGTTTCAATTTTAAATCACGAAAGACATGCTTCATTTTTTATTTTGTAACTAATCAAAAACAAATAAATAAATCTTTTTCTTCAACAGCAATATTTCCGAGGCAGCTGCATTCAGTGAACTAATTTTCCGACAAAGTGTAAAATGAATTGTGCAACAAGAGTAGCGAGGAGAACGCAAAGCGTAGCAAATGGTTTTTTTCATAATTTTGTTAATTAATTTATTCGGTAACTAAAATTTGTGTACAACAAGAACAACAACAACAACAACAACAAGGAAAACTCTAGCGCGTTGTCAAAAGATATTAAAATGAATAACAATTTTGATCAATAACTTTGAGATTCTGTTAAAACAATTCAAAATATTAAATTTGAATTATATTTAACAAAATTTCGTTTCTTAAATATATTTTATATAAAACTTATGATAACCAAAACAGTTAAAATATCGTTAAATGCCATTCAATCTTAAAGGCTATTCACAAAAACCAAATGGTATCAAAAGTAATTCACAATTTAGGTTAACAGCAACAAGAAAGCAATAAAGAAAACAATACAATTTGATTTGTGAAAATATATTGACGTTAAATAGGTTTTCATTAGAAATCAACACAAATCTCACTAAATAGTTTATTTGAATGATCAAAAAAACTTTAAATGAAAAAAAGAAGCATTCACAACTGTCACAAAATGTTAACCATATCTAAAATTCAATTAACAAATATATAAATATGCATTACAAAAAGTGTTAACTGTTCTTTAGAGCCCACAACCAATATCACTAACATGCGATTCATATCATCAAAGAACCCGAAAACCTTTATTATACAGGACGTATAAATTATATTCGAAGATAACACAATGCACCGAAGCTTTCAAGCACAATTTCTTCTGGAAATTTCAAATCTTTTTACCTGTTAATGAACGTAGTTGAGGCATATCACAACAAAAAAATCAATCTAAGCTACCCGGCAATTGTCTTGGATCGCTCGCACTTAATGAACATCTTTTGCACTTTCGGCATTTTGTCGATTAAATCGATTTTCCAATTTCATTATAACAAAATTTGTATACTTTAATGGACCAAGCAAAAATTCTTATTAAAATGTTTACACACTCGCGATCGCACACATACGAACACATAAACACACACACACACACGCACACACGCACACTCGCACACTGCACACACTCATATATCATGGCAAAGAAAAGTCAAGTAAAAGCAAAAAAAAAGAAAACATTAAAAAAATCAAAAAAAAAAAGTAATTAATTCAATCTTATGGCATCATCATCCTACAAGCAAAGCAAACGTCTTTAAATCATAATCCACAATCCACACAAAACATACACAAAGTACACAAAACATCTCATCCACAATGGTAACAATAATTAGTAAATTAAGTGTATTTAATTAAATAAATATGAATTGAATATGTGAATGTCTGAATAATAAAATTAATAATATACAAATAACAAATTTTTTTGTGCAATATCAGCAAACAGGTATTAATATATATACTACTTAAATATATATGTATTCGATAAAGATAGCAACGCATTTTAGCAACGCAAATTATTATGCATTCAAATAAAATAACGAGTGGCCAGAGAAAACACATTCCTGGTTAATATTGTATGTTTATCATAATAATAATATTAATAATAATAATAATCTGTGCTATGTGTAAAATTGTCTACAACTTATTACACACACATTGCACACTACTAGCTAATAAAAGAAAAGATTTCAAATAAAGTAAAAATCGCTTACAATTCGGGTCTATTTAGCATTTCAAAGCTCAAATAAATTGCCTTTCGATTTCCACTCTATTTAATAGACTCTAATTTGTTTTAGTTTATTGACGCTAATGTCAGGTACAAATCACTGGAATAAGTTTGTTTTTGTTGTTTCTGAAGATTATGCGCTAACTTAACAAAATGAAAAAAAAAAGAGAAAACATTTAACTATAAAACTATGTCTAACTGTGCTATTAAATGTAAGCTTATACAATATATATATACATATATAGATGAATATGCATATTAAAGCTAAATAATACAATGTCAAATATTTCAAATATTTCCTACACTCTTAACTGTTTGTTTCTGTTTAAACTAACTTTCACGATAAAACTAAAACAAAATCACCTAAATAGCTTAACTAAAAGAAAAACTATCACTTCAAATTTGATTTGTTTCTGCATTTAGTTAAACTTCGCTCTTCAACTCTAAATGAATGAAAAACAAACTAAACAAATTATATAACTAACAATATACGAGTATGAAATAAAATTAAACCAATATTAGACTTTAATATGTATCACCGAAGAAAAACAAAACTAAATAAATATTTACTAATAAAAGTAACTTTATGTAGTAAACAAAACTGTATTTTTACTAACTTGATTTTACAATTTCAAATTTGTGTTGATATCGTTGTTGATAAGATAGCATACAATTTAGCTTTTGTCAGTCAACTGTTCGATTAATGTAAGCGCCATCTAGCGTGCATCACACGAACCAATTGCAGTTTTGAGTAGTTTGGATCGCCATCTAGTGTTTGAAAGCATTTTGTGCCGTTTGACAGTTAAGTCTTAGGTTCTTTCCCTGTTTTAGAAACTGAAGCTATCAAAGTTGGCCTGTAGTCTAAATAATACTTGAGAATCATTTATACACTTGTGTTACATAGTACACATAAAGTTGTTGCCTTATTACATTTACACATTTACACATTTTATACATTATATATCTTAAAATGATGCAAGAAGAGGAGGGGCCGAACAAAGATGCCCGCTATACGTATATAGAGACGAAGCCAATTTACAGCAGCAACGTTTTGATCGGACACTGGTATCAAACTCGCACAAATACGATTCGACAGAGCGGAACTGCGATCGTGCCATGCGTGCTGGAAGATACCGTTGAGCAAAAGGGCTGTGAGAAGCATTTGACGACCAACCAGGAGGCCTATTCGACGGACGAGTTCGAGCACAAGGACATGACGCGCGTCTATATCGAGGGGCGGCTGAATATGTTCTCAAATTCGATGGCACAGCGCGCTACGCAAAAATACCTTGATGGCACCAAATATAGATGCAACTATACAACAATGAATCATTTGGTATATGAGTTGTGGCCCAAGATGCTGCGCCAGCAGCTCGAGCTGCAGGCAAAGAATAGCCACGAATCCGCCAGGACACGTCCTCAAGCCCGGCGACTCGATAGCCTCGACAGCTTTGGCAATCACAGCTCGAAAAAGCGCTCAATTCACGTTAAACCTTTGTGTCCGGTGGCCACAAGCTACAAGGACGAATACAAGGGAGAAACAGCAAGCCGAACTCAATCAATTAAATTTCCCGGCAGCTTTGACAGACTGAAGTAATGATTCAACAAATTCGAATACTTTTCTTAGTCATCTTTTGGAAAACAGATACAAAAATGTAGTCGTCATATTAAACTTAGTTTGCAAACCCAATGTGTCTAATGGTATTTTTTTTATTCAACACTCAAAAACCCAACAGCACTTGGAAAGAAGTTAATTTAGTTATCGAAGATATTGAAGAGTTTGTTTAAAATATTTACTTTCAAGTACAGCCTTTGCTTTATACGTTGATCGTAATATCCAGGTGTTTTGAGTAGCTTTGAAAGCACTTGACTATTATTCAAATTTTGTTTCATCATCTACAGAGAATATCTTTTTATATTTCCTTTTTCAATGGCGTACAGTCACCGAGTATTAATTGGCAATTGGTTGGAACATCGTAACGCCTTCGACGCGGAAAACAATTGCGTTTTGCCGGGACTTGGTATATTCGGTCAATATGAGCAGCCTCGCACGGTCAGCCAGGACACCTACACGGAGGAGCTCCACAAGGACAATGATTTCAAGCACTTCTTTATAGAGAATCGCGTGGCGCGTTCTCGTTTCTTTTTCGAGCGCAACGCATCAACCTTAAAAACACTGCAATCAAAAGACTACAAGTAAGATTCAAATTCGAAAAATCAATTGATAATCGATCAGTTGGACTCTGCCCTAAAGATAGCTTTGAGCCAGAATAATAAAAGCTTCAGCTAACGGCCTTTCAGACTGGCAAAGAACTTGAAAGATTAGCTTAGTTTAAATTAAAGCTGTAATTCAAATTGTAAAATGAACAATGAACTGGTTTAAACTCGAGTAAGATATACAGAAAGTATATACATATATATTTAATATGATTCAATTAAAACTTAATATTATGAACCATGTAATTGAGTTTGTATATTCTCTCTTTATACTAGATACTCACTTCGAGTATGTTTTGAAACAGTTGTTTCAGTTCAGTTAGTTTCCGAGTTTCGTTTAATAATCTACAAAGCAGCGTTGTTAATTTTATTTCTGCTTGACTTCACCACGTTCTTCGATTAATTAATAAGTAGTCTCCTTTCGATTGGTTCACCATGGAGAAGATGGTCGTGCCGCCGTACGGCAACCGGGTGTTAATAGGCAATTGGATGGATCGTCGCTACGCCTTCGACGAGAAGAGCAACGGCATCCTGCCCGGCCTGACGCTCTCCGATCAGTGCGAGAAGCATCGCTCGCTCAGCCAGGACACGTACACCGACGAGCCGTACAAGGGCGACGATGCCCTGCTCTACTTCAAGGAGAAGCGCGTGACGCGTGTGCGCAACTTCTACGCGGGCACCACGTCCAATGTGAAGCTGCTGGACACCGCCGAGTCGCAGAACAACTATACGACCACCAATACGCTGGTCTACGAGTGGCTGCCCAGGATACGCAGGGAGCTGCTCGCTCTGCGCAAGCAGCATCCCAAACAGGGCGTGCCCGAGCCGCAGCCAAATCCGGACCTGCTGCAGTTCTACGGCAATCTGACCAAGACCTACAACTATGCCAAGCACTTCAAGTGCGAGAAGCTCCTGGACAGTCTCAATCGCATGCAGACCACCTACAGCCATGCCTATAACAACACATAGAACAGTAGCCCCAAATCCGGCATGAAGTTGGCCAAATTCTCAATAAAGCTTTAGCCTGGCATCGACACAACAGAGCTGTGGAGCTGGCCTAAACCAAAGCTAATGCTTCGGAGCTAGCTGCACAGCTGTGTTGTTCAGTTCCAGACTCAATATCCCTTAATATTATTATTATTAAAATATCCTACTTTATTTAGATTTAGGGTTTGATGGGTTCCTTTTAAAAGATATTTAATATGATTTCTGGTGTTGTTTGTTAAACTTTTCATAAACGTTTTTTTTCTTTTTTTTTCTCTTCATCTCTAAACTATAATCGCTCCTTTATTTCTCTATCCCAACAGGAAAAAACATTTCTTTTATATTACAAGATTCAATTTATTTCATTTTGCATTTTCTTGTATAATAATATAAGTTTTTTGTTCGTAATTTAAGTAGTTTCTATGTTTTTTACTTTTATTTTTATATTTTGGATGCCAGAAATTCATTTTAGTTTCGTTATAATTTTTATTTTTTGTGTATTTTTTTTTTTTTTTTTTTTTTTTTTTTTTTTTTTTTTTTTTTTTTTTTTTTTTTTTTTTTTTTGTTTCGTGGAATTAGGTTTTGAAATTAATATGTCGAATAGACGTTTACAATACTTTTGCCATGTTATATAATATATGTATATATATATACGTGTTTTTTAATATTAATAATTATTACAAAAAGTAAAAGTTGACGACATTAAACTAGACGACGTTGTTTTGCATATGTTTTTTACTCGCTTAAATATTTTACTTTTGAGTTGTTTTTGGTTTTTTTTTTTGGTTTTCTTTTAGCCTTAAAATCGTATGTTGGAGTAATTTTGGACAATTTGTGACTGCCGTGAAATTGTTGAGTTTTACTTTGGCTGACGATTACATTATTAAAATTATGCTTAAAATCTAAACCAATGGAAAGTGTGTTGTGGGCGTGTCCTGTGGGCTGTGGCTTAAAATGTGTCTCGTGTCCTTAAGTCCTTCTTAGGTGGTCAAAATTTGTTGTGTGTTTTTGTGAGTGTGTGTGTGTGTGTGTGTGTTGTTTTCTTGGGTTTGGGTTTGATAAGTAGAAGTTGTATTCGGTGTGGGGACTTAGGTGAAGTGTTGTTATTTAAGAAGTGTGCTGGTTATATGCTCATATATATAGCTTTTGTATTGGTTTTTGCTTACAACAATTAAAATTTTGAATTTCCATTTTGTTTTTTTTTAGTATATTTCCGTTGTATTCATTTATATAGTATTTACTTATTTAATTTCGTTTTGTGTAATGCTTTTCATTCTTGCTTTTAGATTTCCATTTTTCGGTTTCAAAATTGTTAAATATTTTTTTTTTTGTGTTTTTGTTTTCACGCTTACTATAATTTAGTATTAATTTTAATTTTAATACCTAAAGTATTTTATTTTTAGTATTACTTAAATGTTGCTGAACTTTTCGTTTCCGCTTTTCATTTTAATATTTTTGTATTTTTTTTTTGTTTAATTTTTTGTTTTTTAAAAAATGATGCTTAAACATTTGGCTTAAATGTAAATTTTGTTTTATTTGCTCCAAAAATGCAATTTAATGTAAATTGTAGTTGCCGCGATTGCTCAACGTAATTATTGATAATTTTGTAGTTGCCGAGAGGACGTTTCCTTTATATGTTTTAGCCGAGAGTTTTAAAGTTTTGGAATAGGCCGAGAATGTTTTTTTTTTATTCGTTTATCATATCAAAGTGGTTTTTATCATTTTTTTTACTTTGCCTTTAGGTCAAGTCATCATTTTTTATTTTCGTTTTTGATATCTAAATTATTGGTAAAATTGAGTTATTTACCTTTTTTGAAAATTACCAAAACTTTTCCTAGATATTTGACGCAATTTGTAGGAGATTTTTATATTGCCTTCCCTTTCGAAAGTTACTTATATTATGTTCTAAATGCAAATCGTTTATCATTTCCTTTAATTCTTTTTTATTTAGCCACAAATATTTTATAAAACTTGAGTTTCGAAACTTGCTTTGCCAGTAAAATTGCTTCGTTTTGAAATGTTCGCTTTGGTTTTTGTTGTTGCTGTTGTTGTTGTTGATTTTGTTGTTGTTTGTTGTTGTTGTTGTTGTTGTTGTTGTTGTAGTTGTTGATGTTGTGTGCAAAAACAAATTGGAAAAACGTTTACATTGAAAACAAAATTGGTTTAGATTGAAAATCGAAGCGAAACATAAGAAAAACTTTGTAATTAATACCTTCAAATTAAAAACAAATAATAATAAATTATATAAAATTGTTGTAGCCAGTTTTATTGCTTTTCATGTGCATTTTTTTTTTTATATTATTTTCAACGTTTTTATTGCTTTACCAATTGTTTTTTTTTATTGCTTTTTTTTACCAGTAAAGTGAGAGTATTTTTTATTTGTTTGTTTGTTTTATGCTTTGTCTCTTGTAATATAAAAAAGTTTTTTTTTTATATTTTTCTTGTTGTTGTTTTTGGTTTTTTATATGTATAATTCGCGTTTTTTATATGAATTTAATAGAAATCATATAAATTCATATATAAAAAATGTTTAACAATCGTTTTAAGCTATTGTTAGTTTTGCTTCTTTAAAAAATATATGTATATAGTTTATTTATTTCTGTTTTGTTTTTATTTTTTTAAATATTCTGTTGAGTTCCGTTTTTTGTTGTTTTGATTTGCTTGAATTGATTTTAGTTTGAGGGTCTGCAGATTTATACAATATTTGCATTTATAATGTTTAAATGTTAATGTTTAATTCTTGCGCTTCTGTCTATTGCATTTGTTTTGGCTGTATAAAAAAGTTGCTCTCAATAAGAAAAATGTATTGTTTATTGTACTATGGTTGCTGCTTTGCGGTAAATGTTGCATTTGTTGTATGTCTCTTTAATGTTTACTCTGCTCTTGTATATAAATCAGAAGATTCGTTTGGTTTATTGTTGTTGTTTTAATTGTAATCAGGCTATGGCAACTGAGCCAGGTGTAAAAAAATGCACCTGCCTCGGCTTGTATCACTATTGCTTTGCTTTGTTTGATTAATGGCTTACACTGGTCAACAAACAAATTAAACACACATTATGATTCTCACTTTCTGATAAAAAAACAAAAAAAAAAATATGGTTAATGTTCATGTTAATGTTGTGGGCTTAACTTAATGTTAGAAGTTGGGTTTGAGTTTATTTTTAAATCGGATATGTTGCGATTGTTCAACTTTGTTTTTAGTTTTTGTTTCAACTGAAAATTGAGAAATATTCTTGTGAACTCTTGCGTTTCTCAACTGGTTATTAACACTCTCCTGTTTTTGTTTAGTTTAGAACATAAATTTTAGCTATGTATATTTTATTTGTATTTGGTTTTGCATTTTCATTTGTATTTGATTTTATACAACGCACTTGGTTTGTTGGCGGACTGGGAATAATAAATAATTGATTTACTTACTTTGGTACTATTGCAGTTTTCTTGGGGAGTTCTTTGTTCATATCGTTTCTCTTGCTTATGTACAGTTGCATTCGAGTTAAATAGTAATTATATATTTAAGTTAAGTTGATCTTCTAGCTGAACACTAAATAAAATTTGTTGCTATTGTTCTGTTTGTCTGTTCGCTCAGCTATTTCTATGTGTGGTTCCTTATTATTTGGTAGTCCCTGTCAATCGTTGATAATAATTGATTACAAACTGCACTATTCAATGGAGAACATAGTCAATGATCATCTGTTTAGCTGTAAACTTGTTTATCTGTTAATCTTTAAATAAATGCCAACTTAACAAATTGTGTTTCGGTTTTTTTTTATCTCTCTTTTCGTTCTATTTCTTGGTTTCATTGTTTTCGCTTTTTATTTTTCTGTAGAACTTATTTTTTTCGTTTTCGTTTTTAACTTATTTATTTTTTATGCTTTTTTTCACATAAGCGAGCGCAAGTTTTAAAAATATTTGTTTGCATAGATTTTACTTAACACTTAGTCAATTAATTTTTGGGTTTTCTTTATTTTTTTTTTTTGTTGTTTTTAAATGGGTTTTTAAGTAAATGTTACTATTATTGTGTTTATTTTTTGTCGTATTTTTTGTCTGCATTTGACTTTTACTATTTTTTTTGTTGTTGTCTTCTTCTGGTTTTTTGTTTTATTTAACTATTGTTTATTGCTATGCGTGCTGTCTCTGATTGTAAAAAATTCTGTAAAATATTTTCGGTACTATTTCTCTTGGTTTGTGGCTCACTTGTTGCAAAAACAACAGTTTACTTCATATAAGTATAATATAAATAAATCATTTGATTTGATTTTCACTTTAAATTACTTGTTCTATGGGCACATTGTGTGTATTGCAAAAAGTCAACGATGATCCTTCAGATATTTAATTCCTTGACTTAAGCTCCGTCCCGTTTGTGGTATTTTTTCATTAAATATATATATTGATTAAAAAGAGTTTTGCTTGGCGATGTCTAGGAACAAGAAATCATTTGTTGTTTTGGCAAATTCTTATAAAAAATAACCCAAAGGTAAACGGAAGCTTTAAATGTGGAGATCGATAACTTAGTTAAACATTAATCTAATAAATATAAGTATATGCTAAACAATACAATGCGATAAATTCGAGGTAGAATATTAGTAAACTCTTCTCTCTATCTCTTTCTGTAGCTCTCTCTGTCTCTCTCTTTTACTCTCTCTCTCTGTCTCTGTCTGCTATGGTTGCACATTATATGTATTATATGTTCTATGTATATTTAACTCATTTATGTTCTGTACAGTTATATGTTTGTTTGTATGTCTATTTTACATTTAAGTAATGAGGAACCATATTTTGATTGTTGCACAAAACTAAAATCAGAACATTTTCAAAGAGGAGCCCAAGTCAAGTTTCATTTGATCAAAGTTAAACTTTTTGCAATATTTTCTTGTTTAGAGCTATTTTCACTGATTCATTTGTATTCATTAAAAACTAACGAGGCTATTGTTGTTTGCTTTTGTTGTTATTTGTTTGTATTATGTTACTTATTTCAGTTTAAAAAAAATTCTTTTTATTTTACTTATATCATCCATTTCTATTTTACAATTATTCTTGTTTATTATTTCAGTACGGTTCATTTTGTTTTTGGTAATTCTTACTATTTGTTATCTGGCTGTGGTTTTGTTTCATTTACGTCAAATATAAGTGGATATATGTATACATATATTTATATATCGTATATATAGAGAGTATGTATTAAATACGTTAAAAAATATAATACACCATACATATAATATAAGAGTTAAGGTTTTCCATGCACTAAATGCTATTTGTTTTTTTCCATTTTCCTTCTTTCATTCATTAGTACATACTGTCGAATATGTATATAGAGTATGTAACTAGCGTTATTTATGTTTTCTTGTTTTTGTTCTTGTTGTTGTTGTTGATATTTGAGAATTCAACTAAAAATTGAATCAAGTCTTGGCTTAATTTGTAATCAAATCAAACAGCTTTTTCATTTTCATTTCATTTGGGGCTTACAACGCTTTTGATCAGCGTCGGATCATGAATGTATATATTAAGGATTTCTCTTTTATAACTCGTTTCATATTATAATTATTATTATTATTATTATTATTATTATTATTGTTATTATTATTGCTATTATTAATGTTTGTTTGCTTACCGTTGCTATTTCAATTGTGTATTTATCTATAATTTAAATATTTCTCATACTGTTTGTTTTTGTTTTTTTTTTATTGATTTGCTGTTGAAGTTTTACGATGGTTGTCGACTTAAAAACTATTATCACTATTGCAGAAAGCGAAAGCGGCTGTACTCAATTATGCAGTATATCCTTCAATATCTGGGACTGTATATCAGTCAATCAGGGGAGAAGCTCTCGGCTTGACAATCTGATATACGGTTCCATATATCATATACTGGTGTTTGTTATTGTTATTTCATTTGTTGTTGTTTTTGTAGGCATTTACTATGAATTTGTTTTTGATTTGAGATTTCTTTTTTTTTTGCATTGGTTTTGTTGTCTGAACTGTAAGCCGGAAGTGTGATAATTTCTTGATATTTATTTGTATTTCAGAAAACATTATCATCAAATATTATGTGAAAAGGTTTCGTTTATCATCATTTTTATGTTAAGGATTGAGTTTTTGGTTTTTTTGTTTTTTGTATTATAATTTCTCGTTTTAATTTTAAGAAGAAAGGATTTCTCTCGAGTTCGTTTCGAAAAGCAGCCTTCGAATTTTACATTTTCATATCTTTAGTTAATGATTTGCCAAGTTGTTAATTTTTATCATATTTTTTGGTTTTCATTTCTTTTTCATATTCATGCCTTTGGGTGTGTGTGTGTGTGTGTGTGTAAGTGTGTGTGTGCTTGGGTTACATATTTGTTTAGTGGATGCTTTATTGAGACTGCAATTAAAATTTCTGCTATAAAAATTACTTGTATTTGTACTCTTGGTTATTTAAATTGGGCTATTGTTGGTTGTTAGGTATGCATGTAACTTTGTGTGTTGAACTCTGCTCTTTAACTTTAACTTGCAATCCAGGGTTCTCCTATATATCGTATCTGATTTGTAATTGTGTACAGGATTGGTTCACCTTTGTGGCTTAAACTAGTCTATCTTAGCCCCTTTTGTCTGTCTAGGCTGTTTGTCTCGTCTCAAGTGTTCCCTTAAATGTTATCTCATCTAGGTTTTGTCATAGCCGGTTTATATATGTATGTGTATATGTTCATATACTTGTTTTTCTCGATTTGATTATTAACATTTTTCATTTGTTTTGTTTTTTGTTTTTTTCTACTCTTCTTCTTCCTCTTGTTGGTTTTTGTGTTACTTCCACTGAAGCAGCTGATTTACACAGTTTTCTTGTCTTTGGAGCTATTTATGCTTTTCTTCACTTGAATTTTCGTTTGCAACTACAAAAATAATAATTGTAATTTTAAATGAAATTAATTAAATGAAAAGCAGATTTACTTCTGCTTGGAGCTAAATGGAGCTTTTTGGAAAAGTTTGTTAGTTTTGTTGGTTTTGTTTTTAAACAATTTTTAGCGCCTAAATTTATGCTTCTTTTTGTTTTTGTTTTCGTTTTCGTTTTCGTTTTGATTAAATGTACGTGTTAAATTTTGTTTTTATGCCTAAAAATTTACAAAAGTTTTATGTATCCTTTAAATTTGTTTTTTTTTTTATTTATCGTACGTTTCGTTTTGTTTTTATTTTTGTAATATTCATTTTGTTTTTTGCATTTATCACAGCGACATTCAGTCTAAATTTTGCTTTTATTGGAATTATAGCATAATTTGCCATAATTGATATAAATATTTATAGTAGATATTCACTTTAGTTAACTAAAACTAAACATAATTTTGATTTAAAGCCAAAAGGTGTTTGTTTTCTTTGTGTGTTCGTTTTTCGTTTTTTTTTGTTTTCGTTTTTCGTTTAAAGCCAAAAAGAATTGTTAAAAATTTTGTCTAAAAAGGCCTAAAAGTATATAGCTTAGTGTTAATTTTGGTAATACTTATAGCAAATCATGCTGTTCTCGAATTAACTTGGTCTAATTCCAATAAAAGCCTTCATATTGGTTACCATAGAAATGTTCTTGTTGTTGTTGTTGTTCTG
>SCDZ01000375.1:80000-97270 GCA_004143845.1 Drosophila lacertosa
CTTTGCAACGAGTGCAACTAAGAAGGGGGTCGAGTAGCTGACTATCGGGCTATCGTTATCGTTATCGTTATCGCTATCGCTATCGCTATCGACTATCGTTATCGGTAATGGATGTGTTAACTGTCGCTCGCCTTGGTGGGTGCGCACATGCTGATTGAGGATGGCCTTCTGGCGAAAGTGCTTGCCGCACTCGGGGCAGGCGAAGGGCTTCTCACCCGAATGGATGCGTATGTGCTGATTGAGTATGGCGCGCTGCCGGAAGCTGCGCGAGCAGTACGGGCAGGTGAATGGCTTTTCGTTGGCATGGATGCGCAGATGCTGCGTCAGATGCGACTGCTGCCGGAAACGCTTGCCGCACTCGGAGCACGGAAACGGACGCGCGTCCGTATGTATGCGATCGTGCTGCAGCAGCGTGCTCTTCTGCTTGAAGTCCTTGCCGCAGGTGAGGCACTTGAACAGCCGCAGATCGCTGTGCGGCTTATTCTTGTGCGGACGTCCCGGTCCCGTTCGGCCGCTCGTCGTGCCCGACGCGCCCGCTGCGCCGCCGCCGCCGCCACCACCGCCGCCGCCGCCGCCGCCCGCGCCACCATTGGACGCCGCTGCGCCCTCATTGGCATTGCCATTGGCCGGGCCGCCGTTCGGCTGGGCGCCGCTCTGCTGCTGCTGCTGCTGCTGCTGGCCCGGCAGCAGCTCGGGCAGCGCGTACGCCTCGCCGCCGTTCTGCTCCATGGGCAGCACGCCCTTGTTCAGATAGTGCAGCGGCGGAAAGCCCGGCGGCGCCAGCATGCCGCCCTGCGGCGCTCCGTGCCGCGGCGCATAATAGTCGGGCGTCTGGAACCCGTTGCTGGGATCACCCTGCGGCTGGCCGCCGCCATTCTGCTGCACATGGGGATTACCCTGTCCGGGCTCGGCGCCGTTCGCGGGCGCGTGCTGCGGCTCGTTGCTGCTTTGGTTTGGATTTGGCGCGGAGTTCTGCTGATTGGCAAGCTGAAAGGGACGAAACAGGAGAAACTTCAAATAGTTGATAAGACTTCAGTTCAAAAAGATTAAAAATGTTTTCTTCTTATATTGAAATTCTGCTTAATGAAAGCAGTTTATTAATCTAGCAATTAAACCAGTAAATACCCTATAAACGGATTAGTAACTGCTTAAGATACTTTATATAAAAAAGACGAAACAGGAGAAACTTCAAATAGTTGATAAGACTTCAGTTCAGAAAGATTAAAGATGTTTTCTTATTATATTGAAATTCTGCTTAGTAGAAACAGTTTTCGAGTCAAGCAATTGTATCAGAAAATTCCCTATAAACAGATTAGCTATAGCTTAAGATACTTTATATGAAAAAGACGAAAGAGAATAAACTTCAAATAGTTGATAAGACTTCAGTTCAGAAAGATTAAAAATGATTCCTAATTATATTGAAATTCTGCCTAATGAAAGCAGTTTTTTAGTCTAGCAATTATATCAGAAAATACCCTATAAACAGATTAGTAAATACTTAAGATACTTTATATAAAAATGACGAAAGAGAAGAAACTTCAGATAGTTGATAAGACTTCAGTTCAGAAAGATTAAATATGTTACCTATATTGACATTGTGCTTAGTAAAAAACAGTTTAGTTTATTAAACCAGTAAATACCCTGTAAACGGATTAGTTACTACTTAAGATACTCGATAAAAGCTTCTGTAAAAGGATTAAAATGTTTCCTGTATTGAAAGCGATATTCTGTTTGGAAAAAAAACAGTTTAAGAGGCTAATAAATAAAACAGAAAATACCCTGTAATCGGATAGCTAATGCTTAAGATACTTTATAAAAGCCTTTTTGAAAGATTAAATATGATTCCTATAGTTATAGCAACCTTCTGCTTAGAAGAAGCACCTTAAGAGTCTAGAAATTAGACCAGAAAATACCCTATAAAAGAATTACTTAATGCTTAAGATACTCGATAAAGGTTAAAGATGTTACCTATATTAACAATGTCATTCTGCTTCGTAAAATAACTGTTAGAGTCTAGCAAATTGACTAGAAAATACCCTGTAAACGGATTAGGTAATGCTGAAGGTGCTCCATTAAAGCTTATTTGAAAGGTTAAAGATGTTTCCTATTTTGATAGTGACATTTTGCTTAGAAAAAGCTGCTTAAAAGGCCAGCAAATAATCCCAAAATACCCTGTAAAAGTTTAGTGAATGCCTAAGATGGTCGATAAAGATAGTTGACGATATTCTCTGTATTAAAAAGCAACATTCTGTTTGGTAAAAACAATTTGAGTGGCTAATAATTGCACTAGAAAATACCCTGTAAACATTAATACTGGCAGGTCTGAGCCCTTACTCCCTACTTCAAAGGATCTCTCGATGCTCACCTGATTCATGGCGTCGTCGTCGGCGTTGCCATTCGCCCGCTGCTGCTGCTGCTGCTGCACCGAAGGATACGGACTGGACGAGGGCGACACCTGCTGCTGGCGTCCGTCGCCGCTGCCGTTGTCGCGCGGCTCCTGGCCGCCGGGCGGACTCTGCGGCTGACCGGCGGCGGCAGCGGCTGCTGCTGCCTGGGCGGCAGCTGTGGCGTTCTGTTGCTGTTGCTGCTGCTGCTGTTGTTGCTGCTGCTGTTGCTGCTGGGCGCTGAGATGCTGCTGCGCCTGCTGTTGGATGTTGGGATACATTTCGCTGCCCCATTGGGCGGCGCTGGCGCCGATGGCGCCGGCATTGCGCTCGGCGTCCTGTGAGTCCTTGTAGAGTACGTACGGCTGGCCCGTGTCCTGCGTGATGCAGTACATAATCTGGCGGGGAACCTTCAGACCTGCCGCTATGCAGGCCGCAAAGGAGGCCGAGAAATTTATGGCCATTTTGTTGTTGTTGTTGTTGTTACTTTTGTTTGTTGTTGTTACTGTTGGGGTATTTTCTGGTTGTTGTTGTTCTTGTCACTGTTGCGTGTCCTTGCTCCTGGCTGAACACGGATTCGCCTGCAGCTTACGTCGCTTACGTTTAGCTCCTGGCTTTGTTTTTTTTTATTGCTGTTGTTTGCTTTTTTTTTATTGACTTCTGTTGCACATTTTCGCAGTGTTTTTTTTTGTCTGTTTGCTTTAAGTTTTGGTTTTGAGTTGTAAGTTTTTCTTTGTTTACTGCTTTGTTGCTCGCTTCATTTGTTTCTCTTCAAGGCTCGCATTTTATTATCATTTAAAATTCCTTTCTTCTTAAGTGTCTTGTTTATTTTGCTTTTCTTTGCTCTTGTTCGATTTATTCGTCCTCTTCTTTTGATTTTATTTAAATATTATATTTTCTTTCTTTTGATTTCAAGGTGCACCCAAAATACATGTAATTTTCACATGGTTAGTCGAAAACTCATTTTAAAAATTTTTTATTTCTTGGGCGTTGGTTTACCAAACAATTTGAATTCTTTTCTGGTACGACTGCAAAAGAAAAGAAAATTTTATTATTAGATAGATATTAAATTAAGCTTTTAATAAATTTAAAAAGGGTAAAGAAATAAATTAAGTTATTATCGATTTAAGTCTAGTCGTAGATTTTTTAAGACCTTGTTGTGTTAACATATTTTTTCTTAGCTAAATTTGCATGCTTAAAGAAAAAAAAAAAAAAAAAAAAGTTGCAAGCTTTTAATTTCAAAAAGTGAAAAGCAACAAAAATGCGACGCAAATTAAAAACAATGAAGATCATCAGCGGCTGATTGAGAGGAGTGGCGCACAAATGGACACCGCATGCCAAGCACAACTTGTTCCTCTTGCTCTTCCTCCTGCTGCCCGCTCTTCGTCCACCTACCAATCCACCCGTTACCCGCTATTCCCATTAACGCTACCTCTGCTGCTGCTGCTGCGGCTCCCACACCCCCAAATTGCAGGCCACATGTTGTGCCTCCTTTTGTTGCCTTTGCCTCTGCCTCTGCCTCTGTCTTTGCCTGAGTCTTAGTCTGAGTCTGACTCCAACTTCGACTCTTGTCTTTTATCTTTTTTGCAATGTTCTTTTCACTCTACGTTTTTTTCTTATTTCGTTTTTTTTTTTTTGTTGCTATTGCCCCACGACGACGTGCCAGCTTTTTAATGCGGGATCAAGGTCTCGCCAAACACACACACACACACACAAACAGACACAGACACAGAGTTGTGGGCCCAGCCCAGTTCGTGGCCTGTTGTCCCAAGCGAACAGATCCATTAACAATATACAAGTAAAGTGGCGTAGAAAAACATGTGGCCAGGCCATAAACAGTTGACCATAGACATGAGTTGCCGCGTTATTGGCTCTCATCATTTGCCAATCTTGGCACATGCAATAGACAGAAACATCAGTCAGCTCGGTAATTGGCCGAAAGCAAAGATTTCGATTAACTTGTTATAAAGCATAGAGAGAGAAAACTATTTGCCACTAAAATTAAGAATCATTAAATCCGGCAACATTTCGCAAAAGCAAAACGATCATTTTTTAAAAATATAGAACTTAACCAACTATAAGTTATAGAAATTGTTAACTTTTTTATGTTTAATCGAAAAGTTCTTCACAGTCATTTAATTGCTGAAGTCACAACAAATTGTGTAAAGAAAACGAAATCGCTGACGAAATGAATTGGAAAAATTCAATTGAAAACGCAATGCGTGTCAGCAGCAACAACAACAACAATAACAACAGCAACAACAATTACAAGAAGCTACCGCAACGCAACTCATCGCAGTTAAGATTCGAGTGTGAGTGCTAAGTGAGTGTGAGTGTGAGTGTGAGTGTGAGTGCGAGTGTGAGTGCGAGAGTTCGATTCGAGAACTAAACTACCTTGAACCCGCAAATGAACGCTAGCAAAACAGACTGCCAGATACGACGCCGAGATACCTCAGAACGCAGAACGGCGCCCGAGCAGGGACCGACAGTATGCACAGAGTAGAGTGCAACTTGGTGGCACGCTGGCGGGGCAAGCTGTGGCAATGCAGTTGCACTTCGTGCCCGTCCAAGTCGCTGTTGCTATTTGTGAATTATTGCGCTCCATTGGCAGCGCGACAGCGTTCGCAATTTATGCGTTCGTTGTCGCTGCAGTTGCCCCCGTCCCGTTGTCCCCTTTGTCCCCCCCGCTGTCCCCCCCCTTGTCCCCTTTGTCCCCTGTGTGTGGCAGTCCCAGTTTCAGTCACACTATCTATAAGCACGGCATGTTTTTTGTCTCTCTCACTCGTTCTCTCTCTCTCTCTCTGTAGTCACTCCTCAGTATTGCCGCCTTTCTTCTTCCGCTCTCTGACAAATGTAATGAGCGGTTTATTTTTAAATGCGTGCGGCCATTTAAATGAGTGTTAGCAGATCCATCGGGTAGATGCTTCACTTAACGATCGCCAAATGCGTTAGCACATGACTTAAATTAAGTACATCTACCGTTAGGGCTGCTTTCGAGCAACAGAAACAACTTTAGTTTATCTAAACATGATTTTTAACAGTCCACACAGAAACTTGTTTCAGCTTCAAGTGCCTAGACTTAAGTTATGGGTTGAAAGATATTTAGTAATGCATATAGGAATTACATTTTAAATAATATTTGTATTCAATTCAAAGTCCAATCCATAAAAAACATATAATTTATGTATTAGCTTTATTCTTCTTTGTTTTAAGTAGGAAAAATATATCCTTTGCCTGACAAAAGAAACTAAATATTCCGTTCCAATGAGTCAGGATTTGTTTCCTTAGTTTTGTGCGCAATTGAAAACTTGGCGCGAATTCAGCCAAGCAAAGCAAAAATCACTCTTTGGAGTGGCAGACAGAAAGCAAAGCTCCACCTACTTCACACCTGACGGACGCGGCACAAAAGAAGCGCGTTGTGGTAGCCACACAAGCTGCGAGATACCAGATACAAGCTGCAGATACAAGATACTCGCACAAATGCATATGCATGCAGCAGCTAGTTACGAAAAGATGCGAGAGATGGATGCCAGATACTATATATTAATGGCCATAAACGCTGCCTGTCATTGGCTGAAAAAGACAACGCTGAACGTTCGTTGCCCACACGCCATTGAAATCGAAATAGAAATAGTGGCAAAAAGATACAAAACGAGGCACACAAAACTAGAGTAGAAATCGTGGGGGGCGTCAACGGCGAACAACGTTGACAACTTTCACTGCCGGCGAAGCGTGCACAAAAATTGGCCACAAATTCGCGCTAAGCTATAAAAGATACACAAATGTGGAGCATGGGGAATAAATCCAACGAAGAGTATTTAAGTCTGATAACTAATGAGGTTGCAAAAGGATTAAAAGGTGAAAAAAGTTCAAACTGCAATAAGTTTTTTTTTTTATAATTTTTAAGAGGTTCTATTAAAAAAAATAAAAAAAACTGTGCACTTTAAGTGCAGTTAAGCTAAATTAAAAGTTGTTTATAATAAAAATAGATTTTTTTAATCAATGTTTCTGAGCTCTATATCATAAAGCACTAAACAAATAATCATTTCAATCTTTTACATACATACATATATGTATATGTATGTAAATATAAACAGCAAGATGATTCAACGCTCAACTTTGAACATATTTCGAACAAATTTAACTTTCAAATTGATTTACAACTTCAATTTTTATTTGCCCAATTTATGGAACCAAAAGTTCACACACACACATACACATACGTATAAGAACTCGCAGGCCTATCTATCTTTTGTATTTATCTGGCAACGCGCTGAAGAAGAAGAGAACACGACACAACAAAAATTCTGTTTCAAGGTTAGGGCATACAAAAAAAAATAAATAAAACAACAAAAAAATGGCAAACTTTTTGCGCTTGTTGCTGCGACGCCAGCAACAAAAACGAGCGCCAAAAAATTTAACGTAATTTGTGCAGTCGTCTAATTCAATACACAAAAGCTTCCCCCCACTAAAAAAAAAAATAAAAGAGAGTATGCTGAGAGAGCGAGAACGTGACATACAGAGAGAGAGAGAGAGAGAGAGAACTATACAGGTAAAGCACAATTGCCAGATATTGTCGACACACGACTAAACAAAATTCATTTGCGACACGCAAAAAAGAGTAAAAAAAAATGTGAGTCATGAAAAGGCGACCAAAGCGTCCAAGCGTCCAATTCTAGTTTTTTTTTTTTTTGTGTATTCTTTTTCGGTTTTGGCTTTTGTTTTTGCAAACGTTTTGCACTAACCTGGCAAACAATTCTTGGTAGCTTCATAGACCAGCATTGGGCTCTTATGAGCTTATCAGAAATTTGTGTTTGGCGCTTTGGCAGATATGTAAAACGACTTTGAGTTTGTATATCTTGTTGCTATTGTTGGTTATTGTTATTGTAGTGTATTAATACAACTATACAATATTTAGGGCATAAAGATATAAAGATACAACTATCTTAATATCTGTGTAAGCTTATAAACATTTGGGGATATAATTATCATTATTACATCTTAAACAAATCTTGTATCTTCTTATTCACAAGTTAGTTATAATTATATTTAACTTGATTTATCTTTATGGTAATAAACGTTTTGTTATAATACTTAAATTATATTTAAATAAAAAACATTTTTAATATATCATAAATCATATGAGATTTTATAAAAAAAATCCTCAACTTAACATAAGCATAATTAAGAAACGGATCCTCTAAAACTCAATTGATTAACTTGTTTGCTATTTGAATTAAGTTTCATAAATTCAAATAGTTTCCAGTTCGGTCTCAAATGCTTTTTATTAGCCCAACCTGGTAAGAGAATTTCGTTCTCGACTTATTTCACGTTATTTAATCATCTCGTATTCTATGTAAATATCTGTACGTTTAATTAACGCGTCGAATTTTCGAAGTCGAAACGCGGTGACAAACAAAAAACGAAAATAACGAACCGAATTTGTAGCCGGCAACAAAATTCGAACCGAGATCTCGTATGATGATAGATGGGGTACCGATTGGATGGCAGTTCCACACGCCACACATGCATTAGACAATTGCAGATGTATCTGTTAGATACACAACCGAAACAGACACACACGCACACACAAACACACACACACACATGCACAGAGTGTAACACTTGGGGCACACAATTAAGTGATTTTGCTTGTTTTGTTGTTGAACATTTTGTGGATTTTAGTTTTTTGTGCAAAAAATTTGTGTTTGTCTGTGTGTGTGTGTGTGTTTTTTTTTTTGCGCGTATAATTCATCATATTCCTTATGGCCTGACATTCGCATACAGCATTTGTAGATACGCACCAGCACAGATTAAGCCCCCGCCTCACCTTCCCCTCACTCACACACACACACACACACACACTCGCACACCCGAAATAAACGAATTTAGCCCCAGGGGGAATTTCGCAAAAAAAAAAACTCACACAAAAAAAAAGTGAACAAAAAATCGCAAATGATTTGTGGCGAATTTTTTGTTTCTTTATTTGCTTTTAGTTTTTGCGTATTTCGCTTTGCTCTTGCTCATTAGTGCCGTTTTGTGTGTGTGTATATGTGTGTGTGTGTGACTTCTCTTTTTGCATCCCCCCTCCACCTCCCCCCACCTACATTCGCCTCTTTGCATTTTGTCAACTTGATTTACGCGCAAAACATTTTCAGTTGGCGCGTTTGTTGTATTTGTTTCCCTCTTAATTTCTACATGATTTTCTTTTCCTTTTATTTTTTTTACTCACCTTTTTTTTTTCAAAACTTTTGTTTCCTTTAGTTTTCCGAAAAAAAAAATACAGAATTATCCCAAATGTTTATTAGATGTTATTTCCTTTTCGCTTTGCGCTTTTGCCAGGGATTTTTTAATGTTGTTTTTAATGCTGCAAAGAAAAAAAGTATTTTGAAATCAATAAACAATATTAAATTTAAGTAGTGTATATTAAGTTTTGGGCGGAAGGAAAGTATTATTTGTTGAAAGAAAGCATAAAAAGTGTTTGAAGAACTTGAGAAATATTTTTTTAGTGGGAACATAAAGTTGAGCTTTAGGTTTTAATATATATGCTTGACTTCACTTGAAGTTATAATCAATTATTTATAGTCAACTGAAACGTAAACTTGCCAAAGATTCAACTTAAGGGCTTTGAAAATTGTTTTGATATAGCTTTATTAAAAACTATGATAAATAAAAGGATAAAAACAAAGGGAATAATACTTTTAATTTGCAAAGTTAGATCTGTTTAAACTAAAACAACGCTTAAGTTCCTAATCAAATTGTGTGTGGGAAACACGGAAATGGGAAAATCCAAAGTGGTGAAAAGAGCAACGCCCAAAATAAATCTAAAAGTTAACTGGGTGCATTAAAATCCACTTTCAGTTCAAATTAACTAATTGGCAGGTCATAAAAGCGACTTAGTCGACATTAAGCGGCCACAAAACAACCAGCCCAGAAAACTATAAAACCAAACAAATAACAAAATTTCAGTTTTCGGGTTTTTGGGTTCCAGCCGGCGACGACACCGCAACAACAGTAACAACAGCAACAACAACAACAACAACAGCAACAACAACAACAGCAGAGATAAAAACACCGATAACTTTGTGTGTCGCATAAACAGAAACAAAAACACACAGACGAAATTTACTTGCATATTTAGTCCAGGCTACAGGCTCAACGGCAGGTGGGTCAGGAGGCGGACTGCATAACGGCTATATTAGTGCGAGTATACATAAAAATATATATACATATGTATGTATGCGACTTGCACTAACCTCAAAAAGTTTATTGCGCGCAGTTGCAGCGGCGTGTAGACAAAAAATTGCAAATTGCAGCGGCGTTCGCCACACACACACACACACACACACACTCACAAAAAAAAAATACAGAGAGCAGCAGCGAGAGACACTAATACACTTGAGCAATTGCACGTGCTCACAGTAGCCCCAACCACACACACACACACACACACACGAAGAGTTACAGATGCAGACACCCCCGCGTACCGTTGCTGCCCGTTGCGGCTACATCAAATTTTTGTGCACACAGACACACGCACACACACAGAGACTTGGGTTGCAGTTGCAAACGTTGACAGAATTTAGTTTTTTAATGTTAATCGAAAATCTATTTGTTGCAGCAATTGGCGGCAGCTTCCACTTCGATTGCGTTGCGTATACGACGCATGTGTTGCACATACACAAACAAAAAAAATATATACACAGGCATCGTTTGTTTATTTGATATTCATTTTTTGTTTGTTTCGTTATTTGCGATGCTTTAGTTTTTTTTAGTCTACATTTTTTTAGTTATTTTATTGCTGGCGATTTCCACGCAGTCTGCGCTCTACAATACAAGTGCTCGCGTACTCTCTATATATAAACCGTGTGCAGCTTTTTATTAGATGTCGACGTCGTCGTCGTTGGCGGTCGACGACTGCAGGCAGCAGCGGCAAAAAATCGAACAAAATGCCAAAAAAAATGGAAAAAAAGAGGAAGAAAAAACGAAATAAAACTGTAAGTACAACAAACCGAATCCGAAACCAAAGCGATACGAAACGAAACGAAAAGAAACTCAGCGCAAGGCGAAGCGATGTCGTCGTCGTTTTTTTCCGTTTTTTTGTGGGAGCGGAGCGCGCGCCAACTTTTAGCTATGGCTTTGGCCACGGGTCTGGGGGTCTCTGGTCTCGCCGCCAACTACAAATACAATGTCTACACACAAAAAAAAAAAAAGAAGCGAAGCCAGCGAGCGGCGAGTAGAGAGCAACTTACGCTCTCACACATACACTGACATGCTAAGCACTCTCCGCTCTCTAAGCTTTTTTAGTCAAAACAATTGCAAAATTTTTTAACTTTTTGCCGGCGGGTCGGACGCCGGCCCCCAGCTGTGTGCTTATGTGTGAGTGTGAGCACAATCGCCTTAGTATTGGTGCAGTCAGCACAGCCAGCAAAGCTCTCTCCTCTCTCTCTCTCTCTCTCGTTGCGCTGTGCTCTCTTATAGCTTGCGGCGCTCTGTTGTCGATTTTCTAATGTTGCGGCGGCATCATCGCGACAGCGACGCCGACTGCGCTGCCAGCGCTGCTGTTTTTAGCGCGTGCTGCCGCTGCTGTTGTTGCTGCTGCTGCACTTCGTGTGCGCTTTCGTTTTATTGTGTGTGTATAAACTGTTTTTCCTTCTTTTTCTCTCTTTTAGTTGCTTATTACGTAGACGTATCTGCTACTATTTGGATTCAACGATTAGTGCGCAGTTTAGGGCAGTAAAAGGGTAGTAGAAATGGGAGTTACTGTAAATTTGAGAACCATTTTCTTTGCTCTGTATAAATAGCTGTACCTTAAATTGAACTGAACTTAAAGCTTAGTTAAGATATCGATAAAATATATTTATTAGGTGTAATCAAAATCTGCCCTTAAGTTAGTATTTAAACAAAAGCTAAGATCAAACAGAATTTTAAGGAAAAGAAGTATGTAAAGTATCTTTGTATCTTTTGTATCTTACACTAAACAGCTTTTACTTTATGTAGTAAGTGTCGAGTATATTGAAGATATTTAATTTAAGTTTATGAATACACAGTTACTCTTATGCAAATTACTATAAGTAAGTCATTGTCTGATCTGTTGCAGCTATCTCCCTCCCACAAATTTAACCGACTACCAACTTGGCTGTAATGCGACCTCTAGACCTGCTGACCAATCCCCCCGTTCGGCCCACGCTCAGCCGTTTAGGCAATCAGTTAAGAACGACACCCACAAGAGCCGCAAAAAGACAAACGGCTCTTTCGCGTTGGCCCACAAATAAAAACGCCAACCGCACCGCCCCGCCCCGCACCGCCCCGCCCCGTCCCGCCCGGCATGCCACGCCTCCTCATTGTGGCAACGCCCACTCAGTCAGTCACTTATCGTGACCGAAGAACAGAAATTCGCAATTGTTCATTTGATTTCGTTTTGTTTTCCGGGTTGACGAAAAAACGCGCAGAGCCGTCGGGGTATTAAATTGAGCGGGGTACGGGCTAGATTGACAGGTGGAGAGGGGGCAAAGGGGGTAGCAGAGGGCATGAGTGAAAGACACATGTACAATATAAAGTAAATTATTGTATGATGCGTATGCAATATTTTATAAATAAACAACGAATTTTTTTGTATAAACAATCAAAAAACAACAGCAAGAAAAGCCCCAAAAAAACAACAATGATAAATAAGTACGAAACAAGTTGAGCATGCATAAAGGTTAATGGGGGGGAGGGGGAAGGGGGTGTGTAGGGGGGGGGGGGGCAATTTATAATATGTGTTTATACAGTTATACATAGGTCGATTTGTTGGTAGATAAGTAAAACATTAAAACAACCAACAACAACAACAACAACTGCTGACAACGTCTCGTCGTGTCTTTTGTGCCGTTTTTGCTTGTTGTTTACTTTCGTTTCGTTTCGTTTCTTTTTGATTCGTTTCATTTCAATTTATTTTTCTTTAACTTTTTGTTTTTTTGGCAACGTTCGTTTTTGCAATGTTGCAAAAACAACAAAAAACACTCGCAGCGACAAGTTTAAATGTGATTTAGAGACATGAGCAACAAAATCGAGAACGTTGCAATCGAGTATATTCAACTGCTTAATACTCTGCCAACTATCTTCAACACAAGTGACTCATCTAAATAATTAAAAGTTCGATTTACCTTTTTATCTGATAGATAAATTTCTATACAGATTAACTATGCATAAACCCAATATACTCTTTATACTTTTGTGAACAGAGCAATTAAAGTCTTTTCGTTTATGTAGCTCAGTATTAAATACAAATATTTGTGTAGCTTAAAATTAAATTACAAGGCAATCGAACAATAATCAACATTCATCTAAGAAAAATTTAAAAAAAGGTTATAGAAAATAATAAAGAGGATGTAAAAATAAAATGATTATATAACTATAAGTATATTTATTGTTTGACATATATTAATAATAAAGTGAATCTTTTAAAATTATCTAAAATTCTCTTATATTATTATATAATTATACCCTGTTACAAGTGTGCTTTACGAATTAAAACACCCTCCGCAAGGGTATCCAGGCTGCTTAAAGAAACCTATTTCAAAGTTTTGTCTAAAAATAAAGAATGTATCTTAATTATTTAAAATTCCCTTATATTATTATAATTATTATACCTTGTTACATGTGTGCTTTACGCATTAAAGTACCCTCCGCAAGGGTATCCAGGCTGCTTTAAGAAACCTATTTCAAAGTTTTGTCTAAAAATACAGAATGTATCTTAAGGATGCACACTAAGAAAGTTTCAATTGTCTTCGGCATTAAAAGATGCAAGCTATGCCTAATTTTAGATATTGTGTAGCACATTTTTGGCAGCACTTCCAACTACATAAATGTATATATATATACACCTATACATATATGTAAGTATTTGTATCTATATCTTTTGCTTTGCACTTGTTGTTGTTGGATTTGCGTTTTGTGTAAGTTTTGCTTTTATTTCTAGGAATTTTCCTGTTGGTTTTGCCTTTTGGTTCAGTAACCTATCGATTTGATTTTTGTTTACCTTTCCGACAGTGGCAAAAAGAGTAAAATAAACACGAATTGAACAAATTTTGAATGAATATTATGACATGTCAGCCGAGGGGAAGAAAAACGATAATACTTTCGTGGCGGCTATAGATAGCTATAGATTCACAGTTGTTCCATTCACAGCTGTGACTTGTGATTTGATTTTTGATTACAGTCTCGAGACATATTTCGCTTGTCATTTATTTTCATAATTTACTTTTCGCGCTTATCGCAAATGTTTGAGAAAACGGGTTTTGTTTATTTCTAAACAATTTAACAACTGATAAGCAAAGCAAATATATTTCAACTTGATAATAAATAATAAACAAAATAAATGGGATATATATTTTTTTTTCAGAACATAAACATTTTTCTCATTCATATTTTTGTTTGCAGCTTTAAGCTTGCTCCTTCTTCCGTTATCCTTGCGCACATCTCTTACAAATGTTGCCCAGTTTTTAAAAAGGCTTTTTTATGTTTATTTTATTTACACTATTTTTGGCTGCCTTTTGTCTCGTCGCCGTCTGCGCCAAATGAAAACTTTGCCTTGTATTAAAAACTTGTTTTTCCATTTGCCATTAACGGTAGTGCGAGGGGGCGTTGAGGGGGCAAGGAGGGGGTGAGGGTGAGGGAGGGGACAGGCACACACTTAGGGTGTGGGCTGTTGAGCCAACAAACTCAGAGTTTGCCCCAATCACTTGCCAGTTTTCACTTTCAGCCAGAAATTGCAAGGCAAACAGAAAGAGAGAGAGAAAAAAAAACAACAACAACAACAACGGCGATAAAGCTTGTTATTAGCCGGCACGAGAGACAACAAACGGAAGTGGCTCGGAATAAAACCATTAAATAAACCAAGTACTAGAACCGAGAAGCTCTCAAGTGCTCTTGATTAAATACCCTGGGATGCAACAAATTGAAAACTAATTTTGGCGAAAATCTTCACAGTTGAGCTGAGTTTAAATATTTATACATAAAAGATATTTACTTAATAAACATGCCTGGGAGTTATTAAATGTCTTTTCTGTATATTATGTTATTACAATATCCTTAAGTAATTGTTTGCATATTCAACGCATTTTTAAATGGGCTCTAAATTCCATTCAAATAAAGTGTTAAAAATAATAATTATTTATTATTTAATTATAACTAGAATGTTTTCAAAAAATAAATAATTATTTATAGTTTAAGTTTTACACTTGATTTTTGACTTAGTTAAAATTAGCTTCTTATTTCTAATTTTTTTGTTTTACAAAAATGATAAAATGTTCAACAGAAATATAATTTTTAAATCACCTTCTATTTGATTTATAAACAAAGTACTTTCCATAAACTCTTCCCAGTTTATTATTTGATTTATTTGCTTTGTGAAAACCTATTTAAATTTCTTAGCCATCTCAAGTTTAGAAATGCACTCAAAAAAGTTGCCAGACATGGAAAACTATGTCAAAATTCGAAATTTAACTAGTGCGCCATTTAAAGCGTTCGTCGGGAAGCTTTTCAGGGGCCAGCTCGTGCGGTTCTTGCTAAGCCCTGGTCTCTGACCGCAGCCCCTAACTAATCCTATTACTTACATGAACGCCGCTAGACAAATCGCAGAGCGCCTCTTTTTATGCGTGGGCGGCGCCCTTTGTTCGGCTTTTCGCCGAAGGTGCGTGCGGATTTTCACACTTTACGCATGAGGGCGCTGGAGAAGGGCAGACACTCTGTGCGCGAGCGAGAGGCAAATAGTTTGAGTCTGACTTACGCACGGTTGCATTTTGTCACCTGTCAAATGACAAACTTGGTTTCTTTCGTTTTTTTTTTTTGTGTTTCGTTTCCCTTTTGATTTTCTCTGGCTTTGGCTTTGTTAATATTTTCTGGTATTTAACTTGTCTCGGAAAAATACTTCGCTAAATTGCATTTGCCGGCAGTCAGT
Organism: Drosophila lacertosa; assembly: GCA_004143845.1. Taxonomy (NCBI): domain Eukaryota; kingdom Metazoa; phylum Arthropoda; class Insecta; order Diptera; family Drosophilidae; genus Drosophila; species Drosophila lacertosa. The sequence continues at coordinate 95,328 of SCDZ01000375.1, forward strand.
TAAGTTAATTGCATTAGACTCGTTCGACATGTCGCTTTACGCATAATAGGTCGCAAACCCGACTTAAAACTTAGATCATGCTAAATATAAGAAGATTTGGAAAACTGTCGTGGAAAATGGTGTAAAATGTGATAGCTTGCAGAGGAAAAACTATTCAGTAAATATGGGAAATATGAGAAAAGCTTTACATAGTTTACTATATAAATAAAATGACAATAATAATATTTTATTCACATTAATTAAAAGTTCTATATATCAGAACCTTAATAAGGATATGAAAATGCTTTGAAAAGTAATGAAAATCATTTGGTTTCTTAATAATTATCTTTAATGGCAGCTTTTAAAATATTTAATTTGAATTTTTTTATTTAAATATCTCATTTTTTTATTCGAAACTCAAACCAAAAAAAAATGGCCGCATAATTACTTGAAGCTAATTGGACAGTTTTAGCTACTGTGCATTTTGGGGCGTCGTTTAAAGTGCATTTTAGACCTTGTTTAAGGCTCTTTCGCTGACAGCTTTCAATGTAACTCAAATGCACAAAAACTGCAGAGAAATTTTTGCTCACAAAGTTGCAGTTGCAGTTGCAGGTTTAAAGTTATTTTGTTTTTTTTTACTGCTTGTGTTGCCAACGCCCCTGGGCACGCCCCCCTGTTGAAGGTGGGCAGAGGAGGCAGCTGCCTGCTGTGTGTTGCAAGCACTGCAAAAAATTATTGTTCTGGCTTCTTTTTGGGGGCAGCTCGGGCAAAAAGTGCACTTGTGCGAGTCCATTGTTGTTGCCATTGTTATTGCACTCAGAATGAGCGGAATAACAAACACTATACACACAAACACACACACACACACAAGTCGAGTGTGTGTGGGCAAAAAGTCCTCATCATTCTTTTATATCCATGTGAATTCAGTTTTAAGAACTCAAGTTGAATGTGTTTAAATATGAAAAATTTTCTGTTTTAGTTCTTAATGTTGATTTTAAATGCAGTTGGTTTTTTCTATTGTAACTTTAAATTTGTCATATAGAAATTCTTTAAAAATCATTTTTATACTTTTAAGAACCAACTTTTTATAGAAGCTTAAAGTCTAACTAAATTATTTTAATTCTGTTAGTTTAACTCTTAACTAACCTTTTAAGCCCTTAGCCAGCATAATATTTGATTAAGCATGGCCAAAAGGACTCTTACCCCTATTTATTACACTCGTACGCATCTCATATATTTTATACCTTTGTCCCAACCATTCCACCCTCAACTACCTCACCAGTCGTATGGTATATATATCTATGTATATGTGTATATATTATATATATAAATATATATATTAAATGTTTTTTTTTTATGGTTGAGAAAAAGCATTTTTTACGGCCTGGCAACCGACGACGACATGTGAAAACAACTGCAAACAGCCCCCGAAACAACCCTTTCCGGCTTGTACAAAAGAAACGCATTGAGATCGGCACAAAGTGCAGCAGCCGCGGCCCACGAGGCGTATGGAAAAATTACGCATACGCCAGCGCGGCCAGGCTGCTTTTTGATAGGCTGCTGACATGCATTGGCCAGCGCGTTTTTCTCATACATATTAAAAATAAAACAAATATGTAAGCCATTTTTAAGGTTCACTTTTTGCGTGGTGGGCGTGGTCAGGACTTTGTAGGCGACATCAATTTTTGGGAGGCTCAAGGAAATGGGAGGTAAAAGCTTATATATATATGTACATATATAATTTTATATATAAATAAGAACAAAAAATTGGCCAGGATATCTTAAGGAATAAACTGATTTTTTGTGAATAATTTCTTTGGTTTACTTTAAGATAAGGTAAATAATTTTATATATGCATTTAACAAATAACTAAATATAAAATATTGGGCAGGATATCTTAAGGAACAAACTTATTAATTCTCAATAATATATTTGATTTCTTTACAATAAAGTAAATAATTTTA
>SCDZ01000375.1:97275-153696 GCA_004143845.1 Drosophila lacertosa
GGGCAGGATATCTTAAGGAACAAACTTATTAATTCTCAATAATATATTTGATTTCTTTACAATAAAGTAAATAATTTTATATATGCATGTGGTTGGCATATTTAACAAAAAAATTAAATAAATTATTGGACAGAATATCTTAAGGAACAAACTTAATTTTTGTTAATAATATCTTTGGTTTACTTTAAGATAAGGTAAATAATTTTATATATGCATGTAGTTAACAAATAACTAAAAATAAATCTTAAGGACCAAACTGTTTTTTGTTAATAATATCTTTGGTTTAATTTATGATAAAGTAAAACAAAGCTTAACAACATATTCAGGCGAGGCTTTTTTATAAAAGATGTTTCATAATATTTAAACTAAGTTTGGAATTGAAACCATAAAAAGAAATCTTTGGTTAGAGAGTTTTTCCAGCTATCTTTACACACAGCCTGTGTAAGGAAAGGCCACAAATATATATTCTGGTGGAAACCCTTAAAAATGCTTTTGAACTTTTACCCTTTGCAGAAGCTCACCCTAATGCATTAATTAATATGACAAGTCAACAGTTTCGCGCATCTATTCAAACATGTTAAGCAATTAAAATATTATGTAACAGTACTCAAAAGGTGCTCTCATCACGTTTGTTTTCTTTTTAGTAGTAGTAGAGAGCTCTAATTAAGCACTGCAACTGGGCGAGTCTGTGGCACAATGTGTGTCCTCGCTGCAAGTGAAAGTCATGAGGGAAAAATAACAACAACAACAACAACGGCAACAACATTTGAGCCTGGCGTAGAACGTCAAAACACAAAAGGGAAAATGTGCGCGATGCGAAGGCAACAGGAAGCGTGGCAGACATAGCTATCCTGTCGCCCAACTAAGCCTTCGGTGGGTGGTTGGGTGGCAGGCGGCACGTTGTACGTTGTACGTTGCACGTTGCACGTTGCTCGTTGGCCTTGCGTGGCTGCGTGGCTGCCACTCGACGCGGCTAGCTGCAGCTGTCAATGCTGCAACCAGTCAGTTTCTGCTATGTGACAGTTATTTGCATTCGGGTTTGGGGGCCATTCAACTTGTGGCAGCAACAAAATCAAAATGTGCCCCCAAAATGCTTTTGAACATGCCCCATGCCCGTTTGCCCTGTAATTAGACGAATGTGAAATAAAAGTGATTCGAGCACAAAGCTGATTGCTTTGTAGCCCAAATCGCATGGGGAATGGTAAAAAAAAAATATATATGGAAATCAGCTTTAAAACTATAGAAAAGGATTTCTAAAACCATTCACTAAAAAAAATAAATTTAAACCCCTTTAAAGTAAACAACAAACAGCTTATCTAAATTGTGTTTTTTAACATAATATTAAAAGAATTTCCATTAAAACTTGTGCTTAATTCAAATTTAACTACAAATAAAACAAAATTTATTTAGATTTATTTTTGTTAACTAAAACTCATGTCGTGTTCCATTTATGCCCCTGCCACCCATTTTAGCCCCCAACAAAGAAGTACCCCCAATTTGGCCAGCAGCGAAACAAAAGAGAAACCTTCGCAGATACAAAAAATGGCGATGTTACAATGTTTTCTGATGTTATGGACAGAAAAAACAAGCGCTAGCGGTATTTAGCTGTGGGTAATGATATGTCACGTTTGCTCTAGACTTTACTTTATATATATATACACAACTATATATATACATATATATATATATATGTAGTTACATTCAATGACATTGCAAAAAACACAAATGTAAAGCATGAAAAACCAACCAAAAAAAAAAAACAGTGTTTCAAAAAGAAAATGAAAATTGCACAGCAGCTGCAATAAAATTAACGAAATGGCATGGAAAAGAATGCAGTCCAAACAAAAACCAAAAAGCAAAAAGAAAAGTAATGAAAATGCAAAAAATTTGTGCAGTTTTTGCGCGGTTCGTTGGATGCGTCGTTGTTTTTTTTCATTTATTTTTTTTTTTTGGTTGGGTTGGGTGGGTGGTTGGGTTGGGTGGTGCGGTGGAGTAGGAGGTGGTTTTTTTCAGCTGCTGCTGTTGCCAACTGCACACGCAGCGGAAACTAAAACGAAAGAGAGGCGAAAACGAAAAAGAAATAAAATGGAAAACGATGTAAATTAAAGTTGTCATTAACGACATGGCTAACACGTACGTCTAAGCCAAACAGAAACCCGAGTGGCATCCAATGGCATGTGCTGTTAAAAAATGATTTCGAGAGTTCTAACTTGCTGTTCGCATGCTTTGAAATACATTTAGTTGAGGGGTTTGTGTTAGAGACAAAGACTTAAAGATATTCAAGCCAAACACATTACTTTTTCAGCGGTTGGTAAGGCTTAAAATCAGCTATGTATTTTACCTTTGGGGCATGACAAAAAAAAAGAAATAAGATAATATGCTTTCCTTGTTTATAAAGTCACTTAAGATAGTTTAAAAACGTATCTTTTGGATACAAAAGTATCTTTTAATTGTTTAAGAATTGACACTGTTGCAGAAGATATTTAAAAAATATATTTCCATGCATAGGATAATAATTGAAAGGTGAAAAAGGATCCTTTATAAACATATAACAAAATAGTCTGAACTTTATAAAGAAAAAATTAAACTTTTAAGGCACATAAAAATACTTTTTATTTAAACTAAAATTCTCAAATGTTTGCTTATACTTTTAAGTAAAAAAAAAGCAAGAATGTAATTAAGAAAATTTAATAGATGAAATCAATTTTGTTTAGACGCTACTGATTAATATTTTTTATAACAAGTTTTTTGTTAAAATGGTTTAAAATTTTAACAGAAAAGTTGTTATTAAAAACATTAATAAGTTATTTATATATATATAAAAATAATGTGACCGTTGACTTCTGTGTGTTATTCAGGCTCGAAACTGTGGGTGGGTGCACATACGAACACACTCACAGACACACCAATGGTCACATTTATAGAGAAATATAATTGCGCTCGTTTGGGGAGACTTCAAACCAGTTTAAATTGCAGCTACTTGCAGTGCGTGGGCGGCAAATGAAAGAGGGCGGAAGGGGTGGGGGGGGGGGGGTGGGAATTTAATGCCAACTGCAGACAGTAAGTCTCTTTCGCACTAACACACACACACAGAGAGAGAGAGAGAGAGAGAGAGGTGTGTGTGTGTGTGTGTGTGTGTGTGCAGACCACACAGTCAACGCTCTGTCATGTCAAAAAGGATGCTGGCTGACCAACCCCCAAACCCCAAACCCCTTTTGACAGCTACGCCACTGTCTGCCATTTGCTGTTAAAATTGTATGGCGTCAACTGTACTTTTATATACACACACACACCCACACGCACGCACACACACACACACAGCTGAACACCCACATACGTAATTCATTTCATTCTCTCGCACATTTTTATGTACGAAATTTTATTTCAATTCATTTAAAAATATGTGTGTAATGCTTCCTTTTTTCCCCATTGCCATTTATTTTGCTGTTTTTTTGTTGTTTTTGTTTTTTTTTTGAGCGCTCATCCTTTTTGCCTTTTGTGCTTCGATTTTCAATTGCCGCAACAGCAGCCTATCCAACCCCCACCCCCCCCCCCCCCCCCCCCCCCCCCCCCCCCCCCCCCCCCCCCCCCCCCCGCCATTTGGTTTTTTTTCGTTGGGTGCCATTTTTCACCCTTCTGTCCGCGCAATTTTTTCAATAATTAATTTTTTGCGCGTAAATGCAATTTGCATGTAGATGAGCACACACACACGCACACACACTTGAGTGTATATGTGCTGTTATGTATATATTTATATATATATATATATATATATCTCCATATGAGCCTGTTATATAAAAATGGAGGCTATTTGTTGGATGGCCGCTGCGTTAAGCGCCGCTTTTTATTGCATGCTTTTTGGCGCGCATTGGCGCCATCTCACTCGCACAATGCGTTGCGCAACGCTCTGTCTCGCTCGCACACTCTATGCGTATTCGCTGCTTTGCGTCAGTCTGTACTTTTTTTTCGACATTCTCCACATAATTATATAAAGTTTTAAGTGGGCTGTTCAAGGGAATTAGCATAACACGCATTTTTTAAAAGTGCAACGAAAAAATGTTGTACTCAATTTGGGTGGCTTAAAAGGTTTTCGAGATAAAGATACATTTTTTTTTGACCGTTTAAAACTATGCTTTATATATATAAGTTTTCTTACTCTATGAAATATCTACATTTTTCGGGGCTTAAACTAAATATGCATTTTTTTAAATAGAACTTTAACATTTACAGCAAAGGGACTGGGAATGAGTAATTAACATATACATATATTTTAGAAGCAGGCAAAAAATATATGTATATATACAACTTTTTTATCAGTGTAAAGATTATACATTTTATGGGCACATTCTTTTACTTACTTGAGAATATATTTAAAGTTTCAAGTTTTAAGTAAAAGATTTACGAATTAAGTATTTTTTTCTAACTAAACTTAACTTGAATAAATATGTATATAAATCTGATTTTTAATTACAAATTTTTTTTAATTTTCCCTTAACATTTTCTATCTCATTTCTATATTTAAAAACATAAGTTAATCATGATATCTTTTTTGTGGCTATTTTTTAAAATATTTTCTTAAATAAAAAATAAACGAAAACTGCTCAAAAATAAAGTTTTGTAGCCCATTTGGCTTATGAGGAGCTTTGATTAACACTAAGTCGGAAATATGTCAAGAAAAAATGCTTTCTTTCCAAACTTAAAAATTTTGAGTCTAAGTAAAAATACATAAAATTCTCTACACTTAAAATTTTGTTTTTAGTTCATAAGCTTGTATTAAAAAAGGTTTCATCAATGGGTTCTATTTAAAAAGAGTTTTCTTTGCTCTTCGCACTTACCAAATTTAGTATCCCCAAATAGGTTTTTCCTGCTGTTCGCTGTTATTTTCTAGTCCAAGTGTTGTTCAAAATGTGTCCATTGAAAATGTTCTCAATTTTATTCTCGTTTTTTTTCTTGTTTTGTTGGCCCAAAAACTGTTTGTTTTTTAAATTCTCAAATATACGTTTTGTGTGTGTTTTGGTTTTCAATTGAATTCCTTTTTTTATTGTGTTGTGTTTTTCTTCTTCTTTTTTGTTTTATCATAAATGTAATATAATTTAATGTATAGCTTAAAACGTTCTTTTTAGGATTTTTATCTGAATGGTTTTTGCTTTCTGCACTACGAATAATTATTTAATTTGTTTTTTTGGAAAATGTTTTTTACATGTTATTTTGTTTTGGTTTTTGTTTTTTTTTTTTTGATTTTTTTCTTTGTTAGTTTTTTTAGGTTTTTACTTTTTGCCACGATATGAATATTTGCCTTTAGTTTAAATTGTTTTTATTACACTTGATAGATATATATTGATATATATATATATATATATACTTTATATATATATGTATTTTACCGCAATGTCTTTCAAACTGTTTCGTGCTTTCCTTAGCCAAAAAACACACACTTCAAAAGGGATTTGCGCAACATTGGCACCCACAATTTTCCTTTTGCTTATCTTCTCTTCTTCTGCTTTATCTCTTCGCAATTTACACACACGAAATGTTTTTTTTTTTATTAATCCCTCTACTTTCGCTTGTTCCTTTTTGATCGCTTGAATTGTTCACCTTTTTTTTTTTGTTTTCATCAAAGTTTTGAAAATTGTTTTCAGCTTTTTATAGCTACGCTCCAAGACTTTTTCAGAACATTTTTTTTTTGTTGACGAACGAAAATTTAAAGACGAAAAGACGAAAATTCAAACCGTAACACAAAAGTTCAATTTGTTTAACGACAAAAATTGTATTTTCTTTTTAAATTTTTCTTTTAGTTGTTGTTTCTTGTTTTTCTTTTATTAGATACAAAAAAATTTAACAAATTTTGGCTATTTCCTTTTTTTTGTTTTGTTATCGGTTTTGCTTTGTTTTGCTTTTGCTTTTGGCTTTGGAATTTGACTTTTGATATATTTTTTTTTCACTTCTGCTGCTGATTCTGTTTGTCGGTTTTTTCTGTTTTCTGTTTCGTTGCTATTTTCTATTTTTGTTTTTGCTTTTGTTTTGTTTTCTGTTGCAGTTTTTGTTACGGTTGCTATTTTTTTTGTTATCAGTTATCGGTTATCGGTTTATCGGCGTTTTTGTTTTTGGGTTTCCTTTATTTTGTTGGGGTTTTTGGTGATTTGTTGTTTTAAGGCTATTTCGGTTTTGTTTCGATTTGTTGCTATTTTTCTGTTGCTTTGTAGTTGTTGTTGTTGTTGTTGTTGTTGTTGTTGTTGTTGTTATTGTTGGATTGGTTTATTGGCTGTATTTTCTGTTTGTTTGGTTTTATTTCTGTTTTGTTGCGCTTTGATTTTAGTTTTTGATTTGATTTTGCTTTTATTATAATTTTCGTTTAGTTTGTTTCTTTTATGGTTACAATTCGCGTTCTATTATTGGGTTCGTTCTTTATTACAATTACTTGCTTGCTTCGTTTATTATGTATTATTATTATTATTTGTAATTGTTGTTGCTTTTATTGTTGCTGTTGTTTGTTGTCGGTTGGTTGTTGTTGTTGTTTGTTGTTTGTTATTTGTTATTTGTTATTTGTTGTTGTTGCTGTTGCTGTTGCAGTGGTTGTAGTTGTTGCTGTTGTTGTGTAGTAGTAGTAGTAGTTTTGTTGTTGTAGTTGTATTCCAAATTTTGTTGTGAATTTTGTTTGTTAAATTTTGAGAAACTAACTAAAAATCACTTTTGGTTTTCGCTTACAACTGAAAGTTAACGTTAATTTTTCTGCTCTTTTTTCTATTTCCCGTTGTATGTTGTTTTGTTGTTGTCGTAGAATTGGTTTTAGTTTTTTGTTTTTTTTTTTTTTTGTAAATTATATACAAATTAATCGATAGAATGATACGAATAAATTAAAAAATTATTAACTGATTGCACATAAGTTGTTTTATATATATTTTTAATCGTTATTATTACATTTGTGTTTGTTATTATGATGACTTTTCTTAGTATTATATGTGATATTTATTATTATTATTATTTTATTTTAATTAACAAAAAAATATTTTAATAAGTATCAACAACGTTTTAACGTAATCTTTAAAAATGTTCCAAACAGTCAAAAAGCACCTGGAATAGAAAAATTGAACAAAATTCATTTAAGATATTTCAAATGTTGCAGCCAAAGTCGCAAAATAGTTAATTATTCTATTATATCAATTGTGCAACTTTAACAAACATAAGATAAAAAGCTGCCGTCGGCAATTGGTCAAAACCGCAGTTGGCCGACGGCGTTCGCGCGGTGTATTTAAATTTAAATCATATCAATTATTATGCTTATCAATTGATCACTAAATTCAGCGGAAATAAGCGCTCAGTGCTCAATAAACTAATCGCGTGTTATCGTTATCGATATTATGAAGTTCTTCATCTTTGCTTTCGCACACACTTCCTGTTTGCCAAAATAATTCAAACACAATAACACAAACACACACACACACACACACACACTCACTCGAACGTATAAAACTACAACCGCAGACAATTGCCCCGTTTCCACTCCCACTCTCTTTCCTTTCTCGCTCTTTTAATATTTATCTCTCGGCAGTTTTAGCTAAACACAATAAACGAACCTAGCCCCAGACAAACGCATTGTCTAAGCTCGGCGCGAGAGCGAACGAACGATTGCCTAAGAGAGTGGAAGAGAGCACAACGTCAACGGCAGGCAGGACAACGGAATAGACAAAAACAAAAACAGCAACAACAACAACAGCAGCGCAAGCAGCAGTGAGTATGGAAATGCAAAACTAAAGCGAACAAACAAAAATTTCAAGTTCAAAACGCCGCGACGAGTTGCGCGGAGGCGGTGGTTGGGGGATGGTGGATGGGGGATGTGGGGGGAGGGCCCAAATAACAAACAGAAATGAAATACACATGTGGCAAACGGCAAACGGGAAACGGCAAAAGCAATAACCAAAAATTGTGATACAATCTAATGCCAAAAACAAAGAGCGACGTCGCTGCCGCCGGCAACTGCAGCTGCGTCGGCAAATGCACACAAAAAAAAAAAAAAAAAAAAAAACAAAAAAACAAACACACAAAAACACAAACACAAAAGCTCACGAATCTGTCAGGTTAAACATTTGATTACACGGCAGCAATAAAACAACCATATAGTATATATCTATATGTGCTTTATTAGCAAAAGTTCACGCAAATGGGCAAAAACTGGCGAGCCGCAACGATAGTCAATACTCCCCATGCACAGATACTCAATCAGCAGTACAAACACACATACACAAGTGCACACATACATATACATTTATATATATATTTATATATATATATATATATTCGTGTTTTGTCATTAACTGAAATTGCTCGCTGTACTTATTTTTAGAACTCTTACAATATGTTGCAAATTATGTAGCACATTTTCGATAGCGTTTAATTTGCCATTAAATTTTGCTCTTTTCCATTTGTTTTTGTTTTTGTTATGCTTTTTTAAATGTTTGCAAATGTGTAAAATGTCCCATTTAATGCTTAGCTGTATATTTTATATTATTAAAATGTTTATATTCTACTTTATGTAAATTTCTTTAATTAAATTATAAAAAAATATATATATGATCACGTGATTTCGCTATTTTAAAAGTTTTAAAAACAACAATTTTTTAAGAAGTACAAATTTTAATATCTTTTAGTTTGTATGCTGTTTAAAAAACTGAAACAGTTATAAAAATAAATATATAAATAACAAATTGTTTAAAATAAATTAATTTTGCAATCTCATTTTTCACTATTCAATCTCACAATTTAGTATATTATTTATATTAATTATATATTTGTTATATACATTTATATTAATTTATTCTATTATGTTATACGTTATACATTATAGATCTTTATATTAAGGGTATTCATATGTTCTTATTTTTTCTTCTCCATTTAACTTCTTTGCAATTTTGCAGAGGAAACGTAATTCTTAAGATATCTTAAGTTGTTAACTTAACACATTAAAAAAAAATTAACAAAATTGAATATTAAAAATTGTCCACCAAAACAATTGAATCTTTTATCTTAAACACATTTTTACTTCTTGCTACTTTACATACTAGTATTATAGTTGTTTGTTTTGTCTGGTTTACGTTCACAGAAAAAAAAAAAAATAATTATAATTAAATTGATTGCAAGTTTAAGTAAAATGTATTTTAAAATGTTCAACAAACTGTTTTCCTATTTTGCTGCCCTTGTTGCAAATATTGCAAGCCCCAAATACACATTTATAACATTTTTCCAGTCATACAACTCTTAAAATAACATCCTTAAATCCGCTTTTTAGGCACTTCATCTTTTTTAAGACGCCGCACTCACAAAACACACAGATAAAGATACATTTAAACATATCTATCTACACTCGAGTGTAGGGCGAACGAAACAAAACACACAGTAAATAAAAATAATGAAAAAAATTCGACGGCGACACAAACGAGAAATGTAGGAAGTGTTCTGCGAATGTATTTTTGTGTGTGTGATTATGGGAGTATCTGAGTATCTGAGTATCCCAAGTGAAGCTGATGTATCGGCATCTTGGCATCTTGGGGCGAGACAGACGTAAAATTGGAAGGTATAAAAGCGGAATCGTAAGAAAGATGCGGACAACAGACACAGAGAAACGGAGCACTGAACACACAAAACACATAGCGAATACAACAATTTCTTTTAGCGCGAAAAACTTTAGTTGTAAAAATTTGCGCGACGCGCGCTCCACGAAACGTACCGAAAACGGCCAAAAAGATGAATATGTGCAAAAATCTTTTGCATACGCTCAAGAACCCCATGAAAACGAACGGCCAAGCCAAGCAGAGCTGCTGGCGCTGGCAGCGGCAGCGACGTCAAACACGACCGCGGCTGAGAGAGCAAAAGAAATGTAAAAATACAGAAAAAAGACACACACACACGCACAGCAAGAGCAACAACAAAAAGCTGGCGGGGGTGTGTTGGGGGCGGCAACAACGACAACGACAGCGACAGAGACTTCGCAAAAGCTTTTTTACAGACGCGCGCGCTCAGACCACAAAAACGAAACAAAATGAAACGAAGCGAACGCAAAAAGACGATGACGATGACGACAACCGCGACGACGGCAACGACGACGACGACGACGACGACAACGCTGCTGCTGCTGCTGCGGCCCCCCACACACAGACGCGCAACCAGAGAGACGAGAGCGCCAAGACTTGTGTGCCTGTGTGTGTGAGGAGAGCACAGACAAAGGCAAACAAAGCGTCGACGAAAAAAGGTTTGCAAAAAGCAACTTGGAGGTGTGTGCATGTGCATGTCTGTGTGTTTGTGTGCGTGCCTGGCATTTATGTAGTTCGCTCTCTGTGCGTGCTTGTCGCGCGACTGCCGCTGCTGACGCGTGCGTCGCTGCCGACGTCGCGTGTCTTTGCTGTCAGTTGTTGGTAGTTTGGGTGGCAGGCAGCAGAGAAGGGTTCAAGTTAACAGTGCCACTGCACGACTCTCCGCGCACGTCCGCACGTATGCTTGCATTCATATGCGTGTATGTGTGCTATTACATATGTGTGTGCAGTTGCGACAGGTCTGACGTCTGACCAACGTCATCGTCGCGGCTGTCTTCTCGCGCTGCTCCTTTTGGTGCACAGCGCGTGAAAGTGTTACGATTTGAAAATTGCCAGGCTTAGAACTGGGTAAATCAAGTGCGCTGCAGGCACTAAACGAAGGGGGGCGTGCCGGGCCGAGTGGGGGCTGGGTTGGCTGGTTGCTCCTCTTAAATTTTTGACACGCCACGTGCTGCAACGTTGAACGTGGAACGTTGAACGTGGAACGGCGGCATATCTAAAGAGTTGGGCTTCAAAAACCAGCTGCAAATATAATTTAGATATTGCCGCATACAAAATGATTGCTTCTGATTGACTGACTGGCCGATTGAGTGCTTGCTGATCAAGGCGGCGAGCAAACCGTTAGAGCTGGAGTTAGTCTAATGCATTTCCTATTGTAATACAAGTGCAAGCTTTAACGGGTCTTTCTTTAATTCAGCTTGAAAGTATGGAAAATTGGCTTATATAATTTTTTTATTGTTTGTTGATTGATGATTGATGATTGATTCGCAGGAATAAGAATTTTAAAATTTAACTACGTCTTGTAATTAAGTTTAATTCCACTTATATAATAGGTGAGCATAGCAATAATTAGCAATTTTTTTATAATAACGATTTAGCAATAATTCTCTAGGGATTTCTGCGACTCTTTCACAGAAATTAAATCCCTTGGGTAAAAAGTAAGCATTCAAGATTGTGTGCGCATAAAAATTCCATTTCAAGTTCAAGTTCAACATTAAAAGAATTATTTAACACGTGTTCGAGTTTTGAAAGAGGTGATAAAACATTTTCTTGTTACTCTTTGATAAATATTATTTTATATTTCTACGGGGCGTATACGCAATATGAGATTTGAAAAGCAACAAATGCTTAAAACGTCAATCATTTTGGTTGGTTTCGACGAACTAACCAACTGCTCTCAGTTATCGGGGGCGATTTCTGAGCACAGTGTAGAACATAATTTATTTTAAAATTGTGTAAAGTGAAATCAAATAAAAAAAAGTTAAATGGAGCAAAATATGAATATCTATCCAGCCAAGAAAGTAATCCAACGGGCTGTGGCGCAGTGCAACAAGATCGAGTCCTCGCTGGCTGGCTGCCTAAGGATATTCCAGCAGAGTTCCACATCAAATTCAACAGATCCTACAGACAGCACATCCAAGACTTCGCCACGGGAACTGACCAAGAAACAGAGCTACACTATATGCAAGGGTAAAAAGCATCCCGATTTGATTGAGATCGACGACAGAAGCGATCTACGAGACGAAACAAATACCTATGCGATGCTCAAGTACGCCGACAAGAAGCTGCAGAATGTCCTGGCCTCGCAGCAGAACATAATGCACCGTTTGACCGAAATGCGCGATCGGCTGATGCACACGGATCAAAGGCACGAGGACGCCTACGAGCTGGTGCAGCAACAATTGGCCAAGTTAAACAATAAAACCTAATTGTGCGCAATTGACAAATGACAAATAAAATTTCAAATGAATGACAACGTTCAATTGGATCCTTTGGATCAATCTCAATTTCTCTGTTTGATCAGCGATATTTGTTTCAGTTTGGTCTCATGTTGCCTATATAAGTAAACTGGTTTGTGCTCGTTTTTGTTTTTTGCTGATTAATCATTATCAACAACACAAACAACAAGGGGCACAAAATGTGCCCCATGAGATGATGATTAAAGTTCCAATGGCTGATAAGGGGTGGAGGAATCTATGGGATCATAATACCTTTCTATTAAAAGGAGTTACTAGTTGAACTAATGCTTAACTAAAAAATGTTCTGTATCTATATTGAAAGTAAATTATAATCTTTGCATACATCAAATCATGAAAATCGCATAGAAAGGCAAAGCTTGCAAAGACAGAGACAGAGATAGAGAGAGAGAGAGAGTGAGAATAGAAAACAGAGATTAAAATAAAGTGTTAAAAAGATTCTTTTTGTTGAGTTTGCGCAACTAGAAGATGCTCTGTTTCTATATTAAAAGTAATTTAAAAACCTTTATGTAAGTACTTCAAATCATGAGAATCGCATAGAGAGGCGTTATTTGTGAAAGTAAGAGAGAGTGAGAAGAGAGATATACGACTCCTTAGCTAAGTTGAACTTCAAAGCTTGACTCACAATATAAAAAAAAATGTGACAAAGTATTCGATGCGTGTTTTAGAAAACAATACCTGCTGTGAATAGATGACAGTTGGCAGTTAGTTATACTTAATTCAGAACGAAATATCGTTTTTAGACAATTCATTTAATTCCTTCGTTGTTTATTTGGTAAAAACGAGTAGACGGGGATGAGAAACTTACAGCATTTGAAGGGCAAACGAACACGAAAACCAAAGACACAACTTTACAAACTCACAGCGGGCGGGACACAGGACATAACCACAAGCTTCGTGCCACCGAAGGTGGAAGCGATGCAATGTGGCGCTGACAGCGATCGAGCACTGTGGGACTTTAAGTGCACGCGCCTGAAGCTGCTGAATATCCTGCGGCGCCACGAAAGGATCGCATCGATACTGATGGACGTTAAGCACCGGATTGAGCCGATACGATTTCTGTTAACAACGGCCGACGAACGGAATATGCTCAGTGCCGAGAACGGTAAAAAGGCGGTCAAATCCGTTGATGACGTCAACAATTTGGCACTTTGTGGTTTGATACTACACAACTTTGAAGTGGAGCTTAAAGTTAGCCAAGTGCTGCAGTACAGTTTAGACGAGCTCAAGGAGTTGGATCTGTTAGGCGAGGAGCGCTTTGCGAAAGGACTAAAGGAGAAGGGGGCAGCGACAGTTGATGAGGGCAGCAGCAACTGGACAAAGATTATAACTGACTGGAATCAGATGGATGAGGCGAACAAGTTGAATTTTTTACCCAGTAAGGGATTTGCAAGTGAACTTAAGGGGAATATTAATGGGGAGCATATTGAGCAACAATTGAAAATCAAAATTGACCAAGTTTCTCTTGGCACTGCTGAGAATCGGGACTGGCAAGCCATTTGGTGGGGCTTTACCAATATAGATAAGACTGGGGCTATTTTGGATGTAGTTAAAGACAATTCACAAGATAATGTTGGCAACGGCGATTGGAAGAAGATTTTGAATGAACTGAACGATTGGTGTGTTCGAATGGACGGCACTCCGACGCCAGATTTGGATACAAGTTTGTCTGCTTCAACGTTCAGTGCAAACAGCTTAAATTAATAATAAATACGTCATATACGCCATTAAAAAGTGAACATTCTAAACTATGAAGTGCGGCAACAGCGCCAAATATTTGGCGCCAACGTTAAAGCACAACAAATACAGTAACATATTTAGAAGGAGAGCGCGCCACAGATATGCACGTGTGTGTGCCTGTGTGTGTATGTGTGTGTTGTGTGTGTGTGTGTTTGAGCAGTGCACACAAAAACATTTGCCGGCTGTTTAGTTTTTGTGTGCCGGCACAAAAAAACACCAACGAAAACTGGCAACAAAGCACAACACCAAAGCTCCCACTCTCGCTCTCCAGCTCTCCCACTTTTGTTAGTCTCTCTCTCGCTCTCTCTCGTTCGCTAAAGGCGCTCTCATTCAGTCGCTTGTCATACAGAGAAATTTTGCGCAAATAGACAACACCAGAAATAGAAGCAAGCAAAAACACTTCACCCACACATACATAATGCGCACTGAAGAGTAGTGCAAATAAAAAGACTACTTCAAATAGTTGTACGTACATATAAATACATATTTATATATACATATATAGTATGTTTGTATGTATGTACATATAGAGAAACTTTTGTTGTTGTTAGCTTTGTTGCGTGCATTGGCATTTGCGTCTGGCATATTTGTTTTTGTTATTGTGCTTTGTGCTTTGTGCTCTCCTCGAGCGATTACCTCTTGGCCTCGGCATTCAAAAAAGCGTCTTGCAGAGAGCGCCTTTTAATTGTGTTTTTGTTATCGCAATTGCTCTACGTGGTATAGGTTAAGAACAAGCTTTCTCATCCACACACTATGTGCAGCGTAGTATACAGACAGCATTCATATGCGTACATACATATGTACAATATATGCACACTGCTTGTATATATTTTACATATTTATAAACAGCTGTGATAAGGCGCCCTTTGTCTAATCTTATCGCTGCCGCTCGCTGTCCGAGCTCCTGTTCCTTTTTGCGTCTCTCTTTCTTTGTTCATTTTTTTTTTTTTTGCAAAATTAGTAAAAACAAAAAAGAAATATTAGGTCGCTTTAAGCACTCGCGAAAAAAAAAACGAAACACAAAAAGCCGGTTTTGTTTTGTTATTTTTGCAAATGAGCGTGTATATGTGGGTGAGCTTTATGCATGTGTGTGTGTGCTTGAATGTGTGTGAGTGTGTATGTGTGTGAGTGTGCCGGTTAGGGAGCTTTATGCTTTGTTTTGTGTTTGTGTAGCTTCGATCCGGTTTTGTTTTTTGCGCCTCTGACTTTGGCTATGTAAATTTGCCAGCCCAGACAACAACAACACGCCCGCAGCGGGGGCGGGTCGGGCCGGGCCAGTCCGCCAGTCCGCCGGTCCGCCGGTCGGTCACAGCATATGCTCCCAATGTAGAGAGGCAGCGGCTTCGTGAACCGGGCGCGCAGACAGACAAAGCCCAAAGAACAACACAAAAAAGGAACGGCAGCAACAACAAAATGGAACGGCAATAAATATGAATTAGCCAAAAAATGTTTTTTATGCACCCAGAAGCTAGACATGGGAATTCCCTAATGGTTTTCTATATGCGCATTGTAAATTAAGGAACTGCTTGCGAATCTATTTAAATAATAATATTAATTGATTGCTTGACGTAGCTAAAGATAAAAAACTTGGATAACTTAAAAAACATAAAATAAATATGTCTAAAGGGGAATATGTATAATAAACATATAATATAATATTATTTACAATATAGTCTCTTAAGTTATGTATTTACAAAATGTATAAGCTTATATTTAAACTTGTTACAATTTTAAATACTTTTAAATCCTAAAAATATTTATTTATTTTATTTTATACTTTACATTTGAATATTTAAAAGTGCCATTATTCTGATTGGCCGTTTAGTTTAGGCCCTTTCAGCTCATTATTTCTTGTTGCCCAAATGTTCTACACAATTTTATTGCACACTTTTCTTTCGCATTTAACGAAATTTTCCATCAAAGAGCATCAACGGGCCAGAGGCTAAATTCAGTCAGAAAAAGAAGCATTAAAACTTAATGTTTATGTGTGTGTGTGTGCACTCAGTGTATATGAGGGTAAATGCGTATATAGTGTATGTGTGTGTGATAACTGTAATTTGGTATGAAAGGGCTTTTCATTTAATGTAACACACACGTGAACACGTGAATGGCATAAACGGGGTTTGGGCCAGGAAGTTTTGGTCATTTAGCTTTGACCACACACAACGCCAGCCTACTCAAGGGGTGGGGGTGGGTCGGGTGGTTAACAGTGACAGCTTCGACAATCTGCCTCCCACACCACCCACTTGTGAATATGCAGATAACGTTAAATAACTCTATGTGCGAGCAGCTTTTGCATATGTATAAGGTATATACACATATGTACATATATTAATACATATGTAAAGGGCGACGGTTTACAGTTTTTTTTTAAATTGTTGTTGTTGCTTAATTTACAGTCTTATGTCACTTTGGTGCATTATACTTTTCATTATCGCGCAGCAGCACCTAAAAGCGAGAGCGAGAGAGAGAAAGAGAGAGAGAGAGCGCCCACTTGCGTTATACACATGTGTCTGTCTCTCTTGCTTTGTTCGTGGCCGGGCACAAAAAAAAAGGGGAAAAAACAATGAAAACAACAACGACAAACATCAAAAGGAAATGAGTTTTCATTTAGCGCACACAAAAGCGGAAATGAATCGAAATAAATAAATAAATGCACCTGCAACACCGCCCACGCCCCCCCGACCCCCCCGCCCCCCACTGCCCGTCCACGTATCCTCTCACTGATCCCAACCCCTCTCCCTCACACCCCCAGCTTTGCTTGGCAGCCTTGCTCTCTCTCTCTCCCCCTCTCCCTTTCTCTCTGCAGCATCCGTGCGTGTATCCCAGAGAGCCACGGCACATGCGCACTACGAAAGAGCGGGGCAAAGAGAGCGGGGCGAGCACAGCTAGCTAGGCAGCATGCCAGCTCGCTCGCACACAGCTGCTGCCTTCTCTATTTCACGCGGCGTGCATTCAACCCGGCAGAACAGAAGCATCAGCAGCTGCAGCAGCGACAGCGACAGCGGCAGCGGCAGCGGCAGCATCAGCACCTGACTCACGCCCCCTTGCGCAACCCTTTCGGCACACACACACACACAGACACCCGCACACATGACGCCCTTTTCATCGTCTCGCGGCGTTTTCATTTTCGCGCTGCATTTCTGACGTCTTCTTTTCTTTGGTCGTTTTCTACCGGCGGGCAAACTCTCATGTTGCGTTTTTGCTTTTGTTTGTTGTTTACAGTTGTTGTTTTGTTTCGTTTTTCCTGTGACGCGTTCTTCCACATTTGTGCCCCTCCCTTGCCTAATACCCTTTACAGGCTCTCCGCTGTGCGCTTTGCTTTTGCTTTTGCTTTGGCCTTATCAAAACTTTTTGGCGCTCTCTGTTTTCTAGTTGTCCCAACCCTCTACGCCGCCCCCCTTTGGGGGCTCCACCTTGTCACGGCGCCGTTTCGTGGCAGCGTTTTATGTTTTGTTTAGGTTTTTTGTTGCCTCTGCCGTTGCCGTTTTTACTTTGACTTTCATTCAAGACGAGTCTTCGCCTCGTCGCCCCCCTTTGGCGCCCGCGTCGCCGTCGCGCGACACACAAATGCCAGAAACGAGCGCCAAAAACTCTCGTTGCGAGCAAAATAGATCACAAAATGGTTAACAAAACCGCAGACCCCGTTATTCCTCGTCCCCATCCCCACCCCTTCGCTTCGCTTTTTGGCCACGTTTAGAACTCAAACGCAACCAGGAAAAAGAGAAACAGATACAATTTTCTAATGAAAATTAAAGCATGCGTAGAAATTTATAAAAGAGTTCGGTACGAGTTGACCTGTACGTATTACGTACAACATGACGTATACTTAATGGAGGTTAAAATGGTTACAATACTCATCAAGCATTATATAATAAATCTATAAGAATCATTTAAAATAAAATAATTAGATTTAAAAGAATTAAAATAAATATCACTTTCAAATAAATTGTCTTATTCCAGTTAAGATATTAATTGAAGAGCTTTTTAATAATTAACTATGAAAGAAGTAAAAAAAAAAGGAATTTCTATCTTAATGAGATAAAAAATTCATTAATGTCGTACAAAAGTGGAGCTCACAGTTATTCTATAAAAAAAAAAATTTACAATTTATACTCTTTATTTTAAAAATTAAAACTTATACATAAAACACATTCTAAAAAACGTTTTTCATTCTTAAGATACAATTTTATGCTCAATACAAGTTAAACGGCACAAATACTTTATTTATAATAAAATTTTTATTATTTGTTAAGTGGGTTAAGAAAGCATTTATATTAGCCTTGACTATTTACTTGGCCATGTAAATTATTAAACCTTCTTAAACTATCGAAAAAAAATATTTTGTTTCACAAATATTGTAAAAACTTTACGCAGGCAAAAAAATATTTTACACAATTTTATCAACCTTAAATCACTTCTCATTATTTAAAAAAAAAAGTTTAAAAGTAACTTGATGTATTAACAATTATTTTTATGAGAACAATTGCACAAAATTGTATTGAGAAATTTTCAAAGAAAGTTTTATTTTTTTCCATACCATAATTCGATTTTTATTTCACCCCTAAAGGATTTATAAATTCACAATGACAGAAAAAAATACTTTTTTTTACGCTGATGCACAACTCAAATTGCATTTTCTACAAATTTTATTTTCATTTAAATTTCGTTTTTGTATTTTATTTGTTTTATTTTTTAGATTTTGTTTTTTTGTTATTTTTTTTTTTTTTGCGAAAAGAACCGAACAAATTTTTGGTTTGTTTCGAACGCGTGTGCGGAGTTTTCTAAACTAATTTTGTTAATCAGTTGGCGCGTTGAGCGCAGCTAACTAAAGTCAACAAAAATGTATAAAAAAAAACGGGCCAAAAGCAAAACCACAAAATAGCGACGCCGACGACGTCGACGTCAGCGTAATAGAGAAATAGAGTGGGAATTGAATAGGGGGGGATTGGGATTGGGGATTGACTTTAGCCTAGGCCACGGCTCAGTGGGCTTAGGTTCAGTAATTAGGGGTGGCAAACAAATACAGGCAAACACACAAGCACACACATATTCACACTCTCGCATAGAATTAGCCTAGCTGATATCGTTTTAGATTCAATTCGTGTTCCACACGGCGTATGCGTAATATTATGCACTCACTTTTCATGTTGGTTGCTTTGATTTTGTTGTTTTTGCTTTTGTTTTTTGGTGAATTTAGCTGGATTCGGGTTACGTTAGCCAAAGTTGCAATGTTCTACATAAAAATTAGACGAAAATAAAACTTACGCGACTAAACCGAAAATTTTGAATGTGTGTTGCTGTTGACAAAGCATTTTCGAAACTGATTTTTTGTGCGTAATGCGTTGCTGCAACAAATGCATCAACGCCAACAACAACAACAACACCAACAACAACAACAAATATAACTCATTATGAGTCGCAGCGAGAACAAACCGCAAAAGTGGGTGGCCCTCAGGGGGCGGCGCGGCGAGACGCCCGCTGGCTGTCAATAATTAGCAGCCCTATTAAAGAGAAGCCCTCCCCCCGCCCTCGCCGGGATTCTCCCAACCAACCCGAAACTGTTTGCGTGCTGTAATTTTCACGCACACGCAATTGAAATTTGTGTTTTTGCACATTTTTTGTTGCATGTTAATTTATACGATTATTTTGCTGTTGCAGCATCATCAACATAATCAGCAATGCAGCAGCCGCAGCAGCAGCAGCCGTAGCAGCAGCAGCAACAACAGCAGCAGCAACAACAGCAGCAGCAGCAGCAGCAACTGCAGCAGCAGCAACGCATTTAATGCAGTTCTCATTCCTGCAGCAAGTTCTGCTGCGCGCATGCTTCTCATTCGTTGCAGCAAACGCTTTTTTTAAACTCTTTTTTAGATGCGTTTGTGTAGCATTTTTTATTCGCATTTCATTCACAGTTGAGCGGAAAAAATTGTTGGCAACTTAACGTGGCTAAAATCAGGAAATATAAGCTTTTAAGTTCAATAGCAAAAAATATATAAATAAAAAATCCTTAATATTTTTCTTTAATTGTTCATTAAAAATATAGTTTTATAAGCTTTACAATTAAATCATAATTTTAGTATAAACATTTTCAAAGCAAAAATATATGTTAGCAAAAATATTTAAAATAAACTAATAAGAATTTTTATATGAAAACTTTCATTTTATTTTCAAATATATAAGTTATATTTGTTTAAGCTTAAGCCAAAATATCGCAAATTCTCTTTTAAAAATACCTAAATAATATTTCAAAAATACCTAAATAAGCTTAAAGATGTGTGTAGATAGATACAAATATTTCAATTGACAGCATTTCAAATTGTTCCATACAACCTTTATATTTATATTTGTCTGTTGATTTTTGTTTTATTTATGATTTTTCTAAATGATTAATTACATTTTTTTAAACTATTTTCACTACAAAAACAATAAAATTTTCCCAACGTAAATGATATTTAAATGCGTCTCGTCCATTTTAATTACTTTTGCCACCTTTGCTTGTGATAAAAAAGAAATTATTATACAATTTATTATTATATTTTTTACAGTCCCAATGGAGGCCGACCAACCAAAATGGAACCCACCGCGGCGCCCAATCCGCCCTTTTGGGGGGCGGGCCAAGCATTGTAGTTGTTATTGTAGTTGTTGCAGTTATTTATTTTATTTTTTTTGTGTTTTTGTTGCTGCGTGTTTTTATTCGATTTTATTGTCATTTTGCGTGCGCCATTCCATCAATTTTTGACTGTACATAAAAAATTGCATAAGTTATATATACAAATACATTTTTTTGTTGTGTTTTTATGCAAAGCATAATTCGGTATATATTAAGTTTATATACGCTTTTTTATATAACCACAGTTCGATTTTCATAATATTAATTGAAATTGGTTTGCAGGAGTTTTATTAAAAGCTGGTTATGTAAATAACCGTCAATAATGGGGTTCAAATTATATAAAACTGGCAACTTTGAATGCATTACTTAAACTGAATTGGTTCTTGGGAAAATTTAATATATGTTTATTATTATAATATATGTTAATTCGATGTTATTCATAAGAAGATATCAATATAATTTTTATCATTAATTATTTTAAAAAATCTTTTATATAAACAATAATGAGTAAAAAACTTACTTAAATGAATAAGCTAATAAAAAAAATGTCGTTGGTTTTTATTTGTAAAAAATATACATTTTAAACCTTAGATTTGTATATATCTTTTGAAAGCAATTATTTAAGCTTATAAAAAAGATCTTTTTTTAATATACATAATTTAATATAAATTTATATACTTTACAACCCCAAAGTGCGATTAACCCCAACAAATAATATAAATAATTGACAATCACATAAAAAAGGCAAACACAAATACATAAAATCATAAGTACATAATTCATTTAGTTAACATGACAGTTATAATGAGATATTTTTCTGCATGGCCAAAAGCAAACGTTCATTGGTTAATTGCTTATTGGGAAATTGAAAAATTGGCAACGATTGGCTGCGTGTTAGTTGGTTTTTTTTCTATTCCAATTAATGTACATGTATCTATATCTTTTTATATGCTGATATTGCACAAATACATATAATTATTTGCATATTTCTATAATTCTATTGTTGCATATATTCAACAGAAGCTCACCCGGCCTTAACTCATTATAAGCCCATTAAAAGTACAGTTTTTTATGTGAACCAAAAAACACCCAAATCGTAGTATATATACTATGTACACTGGCATCAGCTGCATGTTGCATGCACCATGTTGCACATAGCAGTCCGCATGCACACATACATATGTGCATATGCTATGGGGCAGAGTAAATGGTAAATGGGTTGACATTAAAATAAATTCGTGTTTTTCGCATTTTTACGCATTTTTGCTTAATTTTTAGCAAGTGCAACGAAAACTGCGCTACATTAAACGGCATATCAGTTAACACTCATATCTGACTTATGCAAATATTTAGCAATTTTAGAGTTAGGCTAGATTTGGCTTACATCTAAGTTTTAAACAAATAAGTTCTTAGCCCATGTCATATTTAATTCCCCTAAGAATGTACCCTACTCTGTCAAGGGTCTTCAACATACGACGTGGCCGAAACCCTTTGTTGCTTTTTGTTTTATTTCTGTTTCACTTTACATCAAGTCTGATTAACCATGCCCCCTGAATAAAGCCGCCTCTGTTGCAACTGCTGCAATGCAGCCCACCCAAAAAAGTTGGCGCATGTGAAACATTTTTTGTTTCTGTTGTTTTTGTTTGGCATATTTGTTTGCTGCTTTTTGTACGTAACTACGTGTGTGTGTGTGTGTACGTGTGTATGTATTTAGTTATTGTATGCAATTGTAAATAATGCAGACAAGGGTGTAGCCAAGAATTCTCAACAGAGGGATACCTTAAAATGTTGAGGCATTTAAAACTTTTTATAAAGTCTATGATGATCGTTAAATTACTATTTGTTATTACTTATTTACTTGCATTATTTAATTAATTTTTCGTTTTATAATTAAATCGTTTTAGATTCTTGTTCCCTTTGCTTATGTAGCGCACAACTGCAGGGCATCAGCATGTCAGGATGGCCGAGTGGTCTAAGGCGCTGCGTTCAGGTCGCAGTCTACTCTGTAGGCGTGGGTTCGAATCCCACTTCTGACAAAGATTTTTTTTGTGTTATATAAATAATAAAATATGTATATAAAGTTCTAAAAACAAACACATCAAATATTATATATATATTATTTTTTATGCTTTACATATTAAAAAAGTCCGCCCCCTTAAACAATTTGATCTTAAATTTTTGTCTACGCTCCGCGCAATTTAAAAAGTGCAACAAATGCCATTATTTTACAGGCAAAGGAAACATACAGCACACACATATACACGCACACACACGCACACATACAAACGTTATGTATTGGCATTGTTGCCATTTACAGAAAGAGTAAAAAACCAAATTGATTTCCATACAATATTTTTAAATGTGTTTTTTTTTTTAGTTGCCGGCAAAAATTGCAACCCTTAAAAATCGTTTCGACTCGTTCGCGTTCACATATGCGATTTTTTGGGCTTTTAATTTTTTTTCGGGGGTTTATTTTTAATGATGCGAATTCGATGTACGAAATTTTTCATTAATACCAGCCTATGTTTATATTTTTTGTTTTTTACATTTTCCTGCCAGTTGACGTAGAACAGAGACCGAGCGGTGTCCAGTGCAATAAAAACGCATCCAGGGGGCTGGAGAACGGGCGCCCAGACGTGGCTGGGTTGAGTTTTGGGCGACTGGAGATTGGGGATTTGGGGGATTGTATTTGTGTAATGGACATGGGCTTTAAGTGCGTTTATATACAGGACGAGTAAATGAACGAAGGAGAATCCCTCGGCCAGTCCGGAAAGAATATTATATAGTAGTACATGGGGGGCGATTTTGTGTGCGGCATCTCTCTGCTGGGGCTGTTTTGTTTATGCAATGCGGTTTATTTGCAACCGGTGAACAATTATTTTTGCGTTGCTTTCATTTAATTTTCCCATCGCTGTACAAATTTCTTGCGCTCCTTTCTGCAAAAATTAAATATGATATTCAATTAAATATTCGTTAGATACAGACACAGCACCTACCTAGACAAAGGCCCCCATTCCCTTGCAACCTGAGCAAAAACAGTGGCCAATCAAATTCGCATTCCCGTTCAGATTTAACGGAACCGGGAACAGGCGTCTGGATGCGGCTATGGCTAATGGGCAATATGGACATGTAATTGGATTATCGGCAACCGAATAACTCTCAGGTGCTTGTTGGGCCCCTCTGTGTGCTGCTGTCTGTTCTCCTTTGAGAGCTACCCATAAAGATGCATTACTGTTAAATCAATTCTGATGCTAATTGACGGCATATAACTCCCTGTAAAAAGCTGAATTAAAGTGCAACGAATGCTGTTTTGAGATTAAAATTAAATAATCTATTTAAATATATTTTGTATAGTCGTTAACTAAACATAATCTGCAGGAAAACAACCAGATTGCCATATAGAGGACATCAGACAAATTTAAAATTAAACTTTTCTGTTTTTTTTTTTTGATCAACTTAAACATTATATCATCTAATCCATAAAACAATAGAAGTATTACTTAATAAACGAAAACACGAAAAAAAAAAAAGAACACTCGTTTCCCATACCGGGAATTGAACCCGGGCCTCCCGGGTGAGAGCCGGGTATCCTAACCACTAGACAATATGGGAGTGGTGATCGACGACGACTTAAAAGCTTTTTTGTGTAAAGTACATACTCATAAAATATATATGTATATGTACATACATATGTATGTATCCATATGTATATCATATTTATAATAAATTATGTATTTAACAACAATTGATAAGCGTACTTATAAGTAAACGTTTACTAATATATGTATACGTTTACTAATATAAATACAATTTATAAACAAAGTACTCTTTAATACTTCTAAGGATATACGTGAAATTCAATAAAAAGAATTATGTATATCCTATCCTGTAGTAAACTTTTGTGTATACAAGTTTTCATGTTGCAAAAATATGGCTTACAAATCCAACTTAAATAAAGGCTTGCCCTAAACTTATTTATTTTTATATTATTGTTTAATCCATCCAGTTTGATACTTCAAAGAAAAGAAAACAAGGACAACAAAAAAAGGATAATAATCTCTTCCCATACCGGGAATTGAACCCGGGCCTCCCGGGTGAGAGCCGGGTATCCTAACCACTAGACAATATGGGATGGATAATCAGTGCCAACTTAAAAGCCTTTCTAAGCATTGTGTATATAATGATCAACTACAAATATAGATATGTATATCGTATTAATAAATATATTTATTTTAATACAGAGTAAGCTTACATATGAATGAATGCATCCCTTCCAACTATTCAAAAAAGAAACCAATTTTATTTTGGACAATTTGTAAACACATTAATACATTAACAGTTAATAAATCTGTATGATCCTGTGTTCAGAGTTTTCATTTAAAAGTCCAAAAGTCCAATAGACCTTATCAAACTTACTTATTATCACAATTACAATTGAAGTTCATCTTAGTTCCCTTTTGAACCAACATCATATGTAACAAATATTTTTTCACATACTTCAAATTTATTTATAACAAAAGTAACTTCCGTTTTATAATTTTTCAAAATTTTCATCAATAAGTTATGGCAACTTACAGACAGAAACATTTGCGCTTGCCATTATATATTGACACATGTATAAACATTAATGCAACCGCTCGGCGGGTTGAAGAGATCGAGAAGCGAATGGAAAGATTGGCAAAGGGTTTCCAAAGTCTAATGAGGGAAATGGATGACATACATGAAGTACATGAGCCATCGATAAAGCTCGAGGGGAAGGCTGCAGATATAACAAAAGACAACGATATTAAACCCAAATCGCTGGCGTTCCAAATCTCAAAGAAAAAGGCACGGCTTTGGAAAAGAAGACTGCAGAAAGTCATATTAATATATTCGTAGCAAAGTGCAGCAACATTAAAAGCGGCAAAACAGAAGAGCAAAATATGATGAACACAAAAAAAAAGCTCATGGAGCACGTATACATATGTAGATACCCATTAAACAAATTGGCAACATTTAGCCAATCCATTTTTTATACCCTATATTCGCTAAATCATCTAACACGTAAACCCTATTGACATATGTACTTTTTTAAAACGACAAAGAAAATAAACAACTTTATTTAAAAAAAAATAATTGCGATCGCTTCCCATACCGGGAATTGAACCCGGGCCTCCCGGGTGAGAGCCGGGTATCCTAACCACTAGACAATATGGGATGGTTGTTGCCACGTCCGCAAATGCACTCCATATAAAATCTGCGTCGCCCCCAACCAGCATATTTTTATGGATATCTGCCCACATCTATTAGCCAAATATTCCCAAACATGCGAACAACGTCTGATTGAATTAAATAACCTTAAAATGCAAAGTGCAATCTCTTTCAATATTGGGCGCAGAGAGCTGCTGCAGCTGGTTTGGTTTGGGTTTGGGTTTGGGTTTGGGTTTGGGGCGGACCGCAGCTGCCGCCGATGCGGGTCCTGGTCTGCATGGTGTGCGATAAGGTCCTGAGCCTTATGTGCACATACATATGTAAACATGATATATGCTATATACTATATGCTATTATATGTAGTACTATATGAGCTGGAAAAAACGCACATCAACAATGCCAACATGAAGTAAATTTTTGCAAATTTTTGTCGTTATCGATTTTTTTTTTCCCTGTGGATGCATCAACGCGTGCAACAGAGATAGAAACAGCCAGGCGCTGTGGCTGCACAGGTTGCGGCCGTGCGACAGAGAGATGCGATCCACATGCATACTGTATAAACTGTAAATATAAAAAATGCAAATGCGCCCGAACAGTCACAGGAGGACAATCAAGAGGCAGCAGGCAGCAGGAGCAAAATGCAAGGTTGCAACACCCAAACACCCACCCACACACACACACACACACACACACAGGCAGGCGCTGCCTCGCACCCAGCTCCGGTTGCCAAAAAATGCAACAGACTGAAGGCGCAGTCAAAAAACCCAAATGCAAATGGTTGCCAATACACTGAGAAAAAAACTAGTAAATATTACTTAAAGATAAACATAAATATGTTAAAAAAGTTTGTTAAATTAACTTCATATTATGATTTGTACTTGCTCCATTGTCAACTCATTTTTCAAACGAGATACATAATTTCGCTTAGTGTATTATAGCTATATACACATGTTTGTATGTCTGTTTATGGTGTTTGCAACTTACCTCCCCATGCAACAACAGGCAGCTGCCTTTTGACACTAGCAAGGAGCAGGGGGCAAGGGGCAGGGGGCATGGGGCAGCACCTAATGAAGTTGGGAGCCGTCGCTGCTTGTCAGAAGCAGGTCGCATGGGCGTGTGGGTCTATCAGGTGTGGAACTGGCCATGTTCCGTGCTGTCAGCAATTCAACCGCGCGCACACAAAGCGACGATTGTCAATTTTAATGCACGCTGCATTCGGCAGGAGTCAATTACAACAACAATGGCCCAAAAACAACGCACATCGACAAAGGGTTTTTGCATTTTTAAATAAAATTGCTTGCCGCATGTTTGGGGCGCCTCAAATGAATGGGCCATTTTGTAAATGAAGTTTGCGGTTTGTTTCGCATAAATCCGTTTGGGTGGTTGCCAACAAAAGTCCTTTCGGAAATGAGAGAATGCATTCGGCATATGTTTGGCATAAATAAAAATAATGGGGTGAAATGGCCATTGAATATTCCTGCCCACAAGAGAATATGCCAATCCTAAGCCACTTCAGATTGTCTAAAACAAAAATAATGAAAGCTTATTAATATTGATTAATGACTGCGCTGCAGCAGCTTCCACCAACTAGATAAATTATGTGCTGCTGCCTCCTCTGGTCAAACCCATCAAAATTAAATACATTACCCGTCAACAGAGCGCCTTGTAAGTGATTGTCTGGCAGCTGCTGCTAACTCGGGGGAAACTGTAAATCATTCATCAGCTAGCTGAACAGTTGACAGACACTGCAGGACTCCAAGTGTGCAACCTCCTGCAAGCATTAAGCATACATACTTATATAAATATAATAATATTGTGTATGGACAGTATTATTAGCATACTTATTTGAAATATTCAAAATGCCTAAATATGCTTATAAAGAAAAACAATACTAAAAATATCATTTAAAAAAATCTAACGATCACTTCCCATACCGGGAATTGAACCCGGGCCTCCCGGGTGAGAGCCGGGTATCCTAACCACTAGACAATATGGGATAGTTGAGCAAGGCACAAAAAAAGCTCAACACAAAGCAAAGCAAATCACAAACAACAGCTATAAATAGACGCAGCGTAAGAAGCTTTTGCAACACATTAAAATCCAAGCGCAGCGCAAAGCAAATCTAATGCAATTTCTATAAATAGATATTGCCTACAAAAGCGCTGTGTTGCTTCTTGCTTGTCGTAGTCTTCGCACTGAATGATTAAATATAAAAACAAAAGCAACAAAAAAGTGGCCGCTGCTGCCCGCAGAACAACAAAAGCAACAAAATAACTGTGGGCTATAAAAGCTTGACAAAGCGAGCGGATGGCAAACGCAAAGGCAAGCAGCGGAATGGGTGCGAGGGAGGCGGATATTCATTCTGTTGGATGCTTGAGCGCAGGATTCTTATTGTCCGTCTGTATTAACACACATGTGGATGTGTGTGCGTGTTGTGTGCATGTGCATGTGCATGTGAATTAAATATTGAAATTTAGCCCGACGGGCTTATACGAATAAATATGAAACAATAAAAACGGAGGCGCCGCCACATGCAACCACGACGCTTGCTCTGAATAATCAAGCAAAATGTTGTGGGTGGGCGGGAAGGGAAGGGGAGGCGAGTAAAATCCGTTTTGGGGGTAGGCTTGACTGTGCTTGCACAAAGTAAAGTGCCGCTCTCGACATATTGAAGCATATTAATTAAAAACATTTTCATTTATTAAAAGAGCAAGAGCCAGCAGGAACAGGGATGAACAGGGTGAAAAAATAAACAACGGAATCAGGCTGTCAAAACGTGCCGATGCAACTTGCAACAGGCTGGCCTCAAACAATAAAAAAAAAAATAAGGCAAGCACTTTAAAAAGCTTAATGAAATTGTTTGGATGCTGTGGAGGAACCTAGAGAGCTATAAAAATAAAGGGTCTCCTGAGAGAACAGTAGAACAAAATTGAATGATCTCGGTGATTTTGTCTATTTGATTTAAAAGCTGTAATTAAGAGCGCTTTCCGTAAATATATTTGCCAATATTTATGCTTATAAAACCATTCTTAAGCCAAGCACAAATAATTCCCTGTGTGTATAACTATAGTTTGGGCCCAATGTTTAACTATAAGCCTGGCCAAGTCTAGCTTGCAGCTAGCAGCCGTTAAGCGTACAATGCCATCAAATGTGGCTACCGATCTGGCCCGAACTCGAATCCCCGAGCACGATCAACAATTTGTCCCTAGTTAATTTTCATTGAATGCCGCCAGCCGCGGACGCGGTTTGGACCCGGTTGCATTTTATCTGGAAGACTGCATCGCCGGCTACTAACAAATTACCCAACGCTGGCCATAATCGTAAGGTATGCCAACAGAGACTAGGAGACTGGGAGACTGGAAGACTGGAAGACTGGGAGAGTGGGCCGTAACAAATATATGTAGTACCATAACATAAATTTAAATGATAATAGCGAAAACATACATTGGCAGATACTTTGTTGCTAATTGCAGTTGAGGACGACTTTTGCTCTAATTGAAATACAACACATACACAAAACCAGGTAGCTAACGATTATAGCAATTGATAGTGACCGACTTAAAAGATACCCTATAGAAACAAAACTAAATATAGCTTAAAAAGTTTGTTTTTTATTGAATTGATTGTTTAGGAAGTTTCTTAAGCTATTTAGATTACTTAAAGTACAAGGATTAAAAATCTTTATCTTGTATAAAGGATGAACATTGATCACAATTTATATGCTTTAATTTTCCTTTAAGTACAATAAAATAAAATAAGATTCTATACAAATTTTATTTAGCAGCAACGTTCAATCAATTGATTTATACAGGGTATAGAAAAGAGATCAGTGGAGTGGCGAAGAGGGGGGAGGGGGGGGGGGCAGTTTGTGGCAGCCAGTGAACTTGTTTCTCTTTTGGCGCTACGCTAACTAGACGCCATTTATCATTCCGAACTGGGAAAACTAGATTTCACGGCTTGCCGGGCTTGACCGACTTGAATATGCATTCGATCGTTGATAGTTCGTTGGGGCCTCTCCCAGGCTTGCTCTGTATTTGTTTTTTTTTTTTTGTTTTTTTTTTTTTTGTTGCGAAAATTAATTTTAATTACCAAATGTCGATGTCACCAAAAGCTGAAAGCTTGTCCACTCATTTCACTTTATATCTTTGGGCAGCTAATCAATAAAATCTTCTTTGGCATTTCCGTTTCGCAATTAGTGCAGAATTTCTTATGAAATTAGGCTAGAATCGAATAAGATTTATTGCTCTGATCAGTTACATGGAAGTTGGGCTTAAAATTGTTTCTGAGTCTCTTACTTAACTTATCTCGACTTAACCCTATTCGAACAAAGTAGTCTAACTATTTATCTTCACAAGGAGTCAACGTATTTTTTGAATAATTATTTTTGCTAAATTTAAATAAAATGCTTAATTACGTACCATCCACAATGATGTCTTTGGCCGTATGTAAAAACATTGGCTCGACCATGCAGCGTGTGGCAGAGATCGAGAATCGCATGCACTCGATTATTAACTATTATCAGCACATGAATAAGGCAATAACGGAACAGTTCTCTTATCAGGCGGCAAAGCAAATTGCCAACAAGCGACTGGAAAATCAATGTCGACCCAAGGAAATTCCAATCTCCAAGAAACACGCACGAATGTGGATGAAGAAACTGTCCCAGATCATCTAGAAAAAATAGAAAGGATGTAGGAAGAAGAAGAACGTGTAGGCAACAGAAAGTCCTTGTATCACAGGAAAGTTCAGAAGCAGCAAAAAGTTAGAACTCCGCGTTTAAATTAATAATCTGTAATTTAGATCTAATAATTAATCAAATTTTCTTCCCCCTTAAAGTTGGACCCAATTTTACCGCTAGTTAAAAGCATATTGTGATTAGCATGTTAATATTTT
This sequence comes from Drosophila lacertosa, assembly GCA_004143845.1. Taxonomy (NCBI): domain Eukaryota; kingdom Metazoa; phylum Arthropoda; class Insecta; order Diptera; family Drosophilidae; genus Drosophila; species Drosophila lacertosa. The sequence continues at coordinate 127,770 of SCDZ01000375.1, forward strand.
TTATTTAACTGCTTTACACAATTACTTTTAACTTAAGATTGGCTCGCATTTTTGGGGGGTGCTGAGAATTGAGTTAATCGTAAATTTATGTGCGAAATAAATGCAAAATATTCAGGTCATATATGAAATGTGCGCAACTGCTGACTTCCCTCCTCCCCCCCCTTACCCATGCCACGCCCCCTTTCGCCTCTAAGCGTCGTCACTTGCCCTTGACCGTGGCTGGCAAAGATGCGAGTGCTGCGCTTTGACATTGGGGCAGGGCAGGGCAGGAAAGGGGCGTAAAGGGCCGGAAAGGGGCGGGGTGAGACACAAAATGCCAAACAGGAATGTGCGCAACAAAACAGAATTGCCAAGAAATAAGAAAAACACACACACACGCACACACACACACACACAGAGGCGCGCAGGGAAACGGAACGAGATGCAAATGACGATGACGACGCCAACTCGTTGACTTTGTGGACGATGACGACCCATATCCACATATTAGAGACCTTGTGGATGGATACGCCAGCCAGCCGGCCGGCCGGGCTCCCTGCCAACCAATAAAACGAAGTCTCTGTCGGAGAAATGTGTGTGTGTGAGTGTGTGTGTGTGTGTGTGTGGGGTGTGCGTCGCGTAGCTACTTAGCATGCAACAATGTGCAAGACTTGTGGCTTACAATTATCAAGTAGTAGTTGCTTCTAGACGTGCACCCCGCCCATGCCCCACTTGCCCCTTTTGGCGCGCACTCGAGAATCACTTGCGCTTTTTTTTTAATGCCAACTCGAAGCGTCGCATTCATCAAAATGAAAACAATACGAGCGCAAAGTCGTAAAAAGAATTTCAAACATAGATCGAGGAAAGTTTGAAAGAATGAGTAAGCATATAAATACCCTGTAATTACAAGACACACTTTCATTTATACATAAATTAAAGAAAATGTGCCCTTTGATTGCAGTTAAAGTTACTTAAAAAGCTTCTCTTTATAAAATGTATCTTTAAGATACATTTAAGAAAATCAGTTGCCATTAAATAAAAGAAGCATAACAAAAATCAAAAATGTAATTTTAAATGAAGAAGCAAAGTCTTCACACATTTCTTTATGCTACCCCTTAAGTTGGCCTTCGATAGCTACAGGGTATTTAAACTTCGTTTGGTTTGCATTTGAGGTTTTGGCTTTGTTGTTTGTGTGTGTTGCCAGCGCTTTGTCTGCCTGGCAAAAAGGCAAAACCACAAAACTAAACACGAACTGAATGCAAAATTCGCAACCATGCGTCATTAAGCTCCAACCAAAGGGGGGGTAGGGGGAAGGGGAGAAGGGGCCTGGGAGCTAAGGCGATACCAGGAGTAAATGCTGCCGTTTCGGGGCACGCTTCGCCGCTCAGTCATTAAGTGAGTCAGTTTGGTTCGAAGAGTTGGAACTTGGCACTGACCAGTTATCGAGTCAGCCCCAAAAGGGGGGCGGGGTAGGGGGCCCAGCTGAAGCGTTTACGCCTACGCAGACAACATTTTGAGCAGTTTTATTTTTACTGTGCCACCTCTGCCACAAACGGGAGGGGGGGGGGCGGAAGTTGGGGGACCTAGGCCTGCGTCTGGGCTCGTTAAAAACAATCAACTTACAGGGGGAGGGGAGGGGGGGCGGGGGGTAACTGCGGCAACAGACTGCCTCTGGTCGTTAAGCAGTAGCTGTAAAGGCGACGCTTAGTCATTAAAATCTATGTGTGTGCGTGTGTTGTGTGTGTTGTGTGTGGGGGCAACTGCAGATAGTAGATGCATGCAACAGCGATAGTAAAGAATTGTAACAGTTTAAATTGAAGTCGTTTCATGCCTTAATAATTGTGGCTCGTTAAAATAAACCAAACCAGACTATTCAATCAAAACTTTGTAGAAACACTTTAATTTAGTTCAAACAAAACTTATAGTTTTTTTTTTATAAAAAAAAAAACAATCCAAAAGATATTAGAATTTAACGAAGATTTTAAGCAAGTAGCAGCTAATTAATTGATATCACAGCTTCAATCATTTATTACCAGAGCTAAAGGTTCTTATTATTATTTGCCAATTCACTCAAGTTATTCAGTTTCTTTAAAAAAAACACCAAGTTTTCCCCTCAGCTTAAATCTTCCCTTTGCCGCTCAATTGGTAAATCCGCAATAAAAGCGATTTTGTTGTTGTTGCTGTTGTTGTTGTTGTTGTTGGCCATGCAAAGCGTAAGCACAGAACGAAGTATCCTTGAACAGTATCATCAATCTTCTGGCGTTGCTGTTTTTGCCGCTTTGCCGCTTATACCCTGTAACTAAATGCTTGTATGGTGTATGCAAGGCGAACTGCCAAAAATGGGAGACTTTTTTCTCATATTACTGGTTGATAAACTTATTAAGTATAAATAAAAGAAATAGATTACAAATAAGATCATAAAGAATAGACATAAATTTGTATATGGCTTTTTAAAAATATTTTAAACAATTCACATTCTGAATACCTTTAATTTTTTCTTTCCTTTTTAATTTTGAATAAAGTTCATTGTAGAGTGCATTCTAGTCGTGCAGTCTGGACTAGAGAGCATTCTTACTTGTTTTGTGTGTCATTCGCCAAACACATAGTTTTTTGCACGATTTTTATACTTCTTTTGTGCCAAATGGCAGCCGCTGCGCCGCCAACTCCCCCAAAGGCACCAGCAACAACAACAAAAGCTCTACAAACTGCAGTTGGTCGTTGTTGCTGTTGTTGTTGTTGTTGTTGTTGTTGTTGTTGCTGCTGTTGCTGCTGGTTTCGTGCTTGTTTTTTGTGGATTTCACTTTTTTAGTCATCTCCATTTACTTTATTTGCAATTTTGAGTTGAACTTTTTTAGCTGCCCCCCTTGGCAGACATGAGGCACGAGAGCATTGAGAGGAGCTCACATTATTTGTTGTTGTTTTATTTATGTGCAGTTGTGTGTTTTGTCTGTGTGTGTGTGTGTGTGTGTGTGTGTGTGTGTTTGTGTGTTTGTGCAATGCAATGACCTCGAACTTCGTTTGCTGTGCATCTTTGAGTTTTTTGCATTCCATTTTTGCATTTGGCCGCTGGGCTATTCATTGGCTTTTGGCAGCGGGTCGCTGTTTGCTGTATCGCCAAGTTTAGTTGGTCAGTTAAGTGCCAGCGAGTGGAACGTGGTGGGATTTGTGGGCCAAAAGGTTGTGCTAACTGAACTTTTTATTCTCGCCACCTCGCCTCACTCCAGGGGCCTCTCAATTGGCATGGCTTAAGGTGCGAATTCATGGCGCTTACATACTTACTTATGGACAGCTCAAAGCTTTTACAAAACTTTGCCGAAAAAGTTTACTCGCACTTGATTGCACAAGTGCGAGTGCGTTTGCTATGTGCGTGTGCGAGCGAGAGCGCACGCATTGCAGTTAGCTGCAGTGCAGCTTTTGCGAAAGAATATTTCGGTTGCACTTTTGGGCAGCTGTCCGCACTATGTAAGACTGTATGTGTGTGTGAACGAGAGGGCAGCAGTGCAATGTAAATGCGGACGCTGAAAATAGGGTAAAGCAACTAACAAATTATGCAGGCAAGCTTTGGATTTAATGAAGTTTTGTGTTATGCAAATAGCTTAATAACTTTTAACTAACTTAGCTGTACTTAGGCTATACCAGGAACTTTACGCAGTACCCCACTTTTTTGGCATTGCCAAAAAAAGTAAATCACATGCGATACTTTTTGATGCGCCCAAAAATCAATAAAATACTCCTGCTCGCAGCTCACACAGACACTGCAACTACTACCAATGCAGCAAAGCACAGTCACAGTCACAGACAGCCTCACACAACCCTTTATACACGTACACATACGCACACCCACAGCCATTAACAATGCCAATAAAAACTGCAATATTATTTGCCTGTGTGCGTCTGTCTGTGCCTGTGTGCGAGTGTGCGAGTGTGCGTGTGTGTCTGTGTTTTTGTGTGCACAAATGAAACTCCACTGACGCAGCAGCCGCTGCTCCAACGAGTTGGCTCTCTTGCTCTCTGGCCCTCTCCCTCTATCTCGTGCTCACGCCACTGCTGCTCACCAATACAAGCTTGAACGCCCCCAAGCTGCAGTCACACGTTTACGTGTGCTCTCAACTCGTTCGCTCGCGTGCAGTCGCTGCGCTCTGTCGCTGCGACGCTGACGTCGATGCTGACGTCGATGCTGCTGCCTCTGCTGCTGCTGGTGCTGTTGTTGTTTTTGCCGCCGTTCTGGCAGCATTTTGCGGTTGCTCTCGAAATCTAAATTTCAAGTTCGTCTCCTGCAATTTATCAGAGAGCTGTGCTGCTGCCTTTTGCACTTTTTGGCCAACTTCGTTTGGTTAGCCCTCTTCATAACAGCACTTCAAAAACCGCACCGCCCCAGTCCCCCCGACCAGGCCCGTCGCCAGTCGGTGAATTTGTGCATCTATCCTGTGGCCCGTTTTATGGGCAAGCGCAGAATTACGAGCAAAGCAAAGCGAAAATCGCGTCGCAACCTTCCAAACTCACAACTCTCGTTCTGGTTGAAAACGAAACCGGATTTCTTATTGGTTTTTTTCCTTATTCCATTTTTGTTTTTATTTTTTTAGAAGTTTGTCTTGTGTTTGGGAGCTGCGTTTTTTCCACTTTTTTTTTTTACATTTGACTGAGTTTTTGGAATGCAGTTTTATTGTATTTCACCTTATTTCGGTTTATTTTGTTCTTGCTGCAATTTGGTTTTAATTCTTTTTTTTTTGTTTTATTTACTTTGTTTTCTGATTCACAGTTTCCGTGTAGTATTTTGCATACTTACGTAGTAGACGGGTTTTTTATTTCACTTTATTTTTTTTTTGTGCTGTTCGCACCGAGGAAAAAAGAAATTCAAAAAATCTTTGTTTTGGTTTTGAAATGAAACTGGTTCCCTTCTTGGCCCAACGAGACTGGAATTTCTTGAATGGCTCTTTTAGACCTGAATGCAAGCTATTCGGATTATCTAAGGTCGCTTTATTTTTGTTTTTGTTTTCTTTTTTTTAAAGGGATCAGCGTACTTGCCTTAAGACACGATATGAATGAATAAGTTGAATATGCGACAAATTGCACTTGCTTCCTGCTAAATGTTAAATGAGGTCCTTTTTCAATTATTTTTTTTTTTGATAAGGAAAGGTAAAGTGTATTGGGAAGCTTTTAACTAAGAGGAATGTTCTCTAACTCTAAAGAAGATCTATGCAAACACCCTTTGGAAAGATCTCCAAGTTTTCAATAACTTCCTAATATTTTTTTTTCGCTAGAAAAATGCATTCTTATTTCGTTATATTTGTGCCGGTTATTTAGTTGATTCTATTGAACACTTGGACGCCAACTATTGCCGCTTCGCCTCGCCAGGTGGATTGGGGATACTGTCGAAGTTCAAACGCGTCGCCTCCACGCTGTAGAGCTTGAAGTCGACGCACTTGCGGCGGACATTGAGGCTGACGACCATGCAGTAGAGGAGCAGCATCAGCTGCTTGGCGCGCAGCACAAAGGAGGCGCCCATCGCGTCGGGAAAGAGCGGCTTGCCCCAGGCGCCGCAGTCGTACAGAAAGTAGCCGCCGTTGCGGCTCGAGGAGTAGCCAAAGGCCAGCTGCCGCCGCTGGCAGGTGAGCACGCCCCATTGGTGGCGAGTGAAGAAGTAGTTGAGTGCCTCGTAGAGGCCCATGGCATCGCGGGCGGGCGCGCTGTATAGCTGGCCGAAGCCCTCCAGCTGCAGCTGGAGCATGAAGCGTATGTCCTGGAAGCTGCACTCGGGCACCAGATCGTCCGGGCTGAGCGGCTGGCTGCCGCTCGCAATGCTGTCGCGATAATACTTGTCGCCATTGATGATGATGGCGTCCAGGAACTTGGGCGTCCACTCGCCCAGATTACGAAACACGCTGGCCACACAGCAGGCGACCACGCAGCAGGCCAGCCCCTGGCGTCCTCTCGCCTGGCTGTCGAACCAGCTGGACTGCGGATGTAGGCTGCCCCAGAGCGACCACAGCCGCTCCGGCAGCTCCACATCGAAGTCGAACCACTTGAGGTTAGGCTTCGGGCGCGGCAGCTGGCGGCTCCAGAGCGGCAGGCTGTGCCCGGGCAGCAGCCAGGCCATCGATTCGCAGCGGCCCGTCAAAGAACTCGTCCTGGCCAGCTCCAGCTCCCTTATAATACCGGCGATAATCGTTTGTGCCGCGTCTCTGGGGCGCAACATGGCGTGGCAGCGCCGCCCTAAACGGCCGGAACTTGCGACCGGTCAGCTGTGATCTGTTGTCGACGGACAGAATTTCACGCACAAAATTCTTGCTACGGGGCGGTAGCATATCGAACCAACTGCCTGTTGCAGGTTGCAGGTTGCAGGTTGCAAGTTGCCTGTTGCAAGTTAGCCTCCTGCGAACGGGGCACAGGACACAAAAACAAATACGAAACAAAAAAAAACAAAAAAAAATTTTTTTATTTTATGCTATGCTACTTAGGGCTAATATATAAGCAATAACTGATCAGGCATATTCAAAACTGAACTTTGCTTAGGCAGCCAACTGAGTTTTTAAGAAATTCGATTTTTCCTATTACTTAAAAATATCCCTAAAACAAAGTTATTAACTTATAGTATAATCTATAAGTTAAGGAATTAAGTTATTATAGTTTTAGAGATCGCAGTTTATATGTATATAGACTATATTTATAAAGAGACCAACAGACAGTAGGAGCAACAAACATATATGACCATAGATATATATGTATATATTTATTTTTTCGATCAGTTTAGTATATATATCTTAGTTAAGTCTAAGATACTTTCTTCTGCCTCTTATATAAATTTACCAAATTTTAATGGTTTCAGAGTATTCCAATTGGAATAAAAACTAAAGCTGGCAAGCGTTACCCGGCGTTGCCCAGTATGCAGTTACTATTTCTTTAAGTTCTGTTTAATAATTCTATATTTTTTATTTTTTGCATACAAAATTATTGCTGCCCGTCAATTATTATTTATGCAACATTTTAAATATTTTTTTTTTTTTTATTATAAAACACTAAAAAAATTTCCTGCTATTAGCTATACAAATGAGAAAAAAAATTTATAAATATTAAAAATAAAATGATTTTTTTTAATTGCTGAACTAACTTGAACGCCCCAATAAATAAGTTAGTAAATTTTCGAAAATGTTTGAATTTATTTCGTAAGTTTACGGGCCAATAGTTGAGGACATACACAGAATTTGAGTTAGCCACACCCTTATGACTTAACCATCGGATATAATTACGTATGCAAAGTGCCAAAAACAAGGTCCACAATCAGGGTAATTGACGTGTTCGAAGTGGGGGCCCAAAGCTGCACCCAATTTGGCGGAGGCAACCGGCAATCTCGCATAACGAGTCTTATTTTTTGTGCGTGTTCCGCTGGAGGAGACGCGTCTTGGACGAGTGAATTTCCATTTCGATGTGGGTTAGGCGGAGTCCGATTCTTTCGCGCAGCGCCTGCAGGGCCAACATGTCCTTGTAGGCTTTCTCCCTGTTGAGCAGCGTCTCGTTGTACTTGGTGTAGAAGTGGTCCACCTTAAAGTCGAGTCTATTGATCTTGTCCTCGATGCACTCGATGTAGTTGGTCAGCGATTTGGAGCGCAGGATCAGATCGTTCAGTGGCTGCATCATATCGTCAATATTCAGCTCGACTTGTGCTATATCCCCGACGTAGACGGAGTCCTTGGCGTCCAGCTCCTCCAGTTCCCTCGCAACACCTCTGTCCCACTGGCTCATGTAGTACTTATGGATCGTTAGCAGATTGGCACGGAATTGCTGCCATTCCTTGATGTCCTGATTGCTGTCTATGCAAGCCGTAAAATCATTTATTTCGTTCATTATTGCGGCGATCTCGGTCGGGATCTTATCGCTTGAAGCCACCTTGCAGGACTCTCCAGCTTTGCTTGGGCGAATGCCTCCAGCACAATTCTCTTCCATATTCTGAGTTGTCTTTGTTCTGTTCTCTTTGATCCAGGACTCAAGCATACCCTTCTCAACGAGCACTTCCTTCAGATGGGATGGCTTGATATCCGAGCTGGACTGCAGGACGCATTCCTCCTTGATATGTTCCAGTTGGTCTACCGCACTTTCAACATGATCGCCATGATCCTTATCGGATTCCTGCACTAGCTCGTTATTGGAATCTTGCAGGACACCTTTCTACAGTCGTATTTATTACTTATAGCTATTGCCCTAACGGGACTGAAGCTTACCTCAATCAATATGCCTTTAGTATGGGCATATTTCGCATTTAGAATCGATTTCTCCACAGAAACATCTCGAGTCTGTTTAATTGTTCCCTCCATCTTTCCATTTGAATCGCAATCGCCAATTACCTCGTGGATTTCATGATTAGCACCAAAATCCATAATACCTTGCTGCAAGTGAATAATAAATGGTTAAATATATTTATTTTTTTTTTTGGGAATTGGGATTAGGGTACCTCTATGAGGATGCCTTTTTGGTGTACAGGCTTAACCTCTGAACTCTGCTCAATCGACAGCTCGTCTCTGGTCTGCTGTACGATTTGCTCCCATTTGGAGCTACAACGCAATTGGTTAAGTTTGATGTTCTTCAGGGTCATCAGACGCTCCGAATTCTTGACATCGGCCACATTCATGTTTGAATTGATAAAGGTGGGCTTTTCGTTTTCCATGTTATCGAAAAAGTTTTTTTTGTTTTAAATTTTCAGGTATATAGTTTTTGATATTCCGATTCAAACTGCGCCGTTCACTTCGATTGAAATGAATAAGACACCAATTTGAATTGAAGTAAAAGTCAGTGAAATCAAATACTTCAACAGTTAATTTGTTACAAACATTGAAAACTACTGCGATTTACTTTATCAGCTATATAATCTTAATAGAAAATCTCTGATTACGTCTCGTTTGCATAATGGAGGCTCAGTCAGAATCAGTTAACTTTCTTTGTTTCTTCTGAGCTTGATGGGTTTCCCTGAGCTCTCTGCTGCGTGGCTAGCCCCATATTTAACGGAATGAAGTTCGCGTTACTGCAACGCATTAGGGTAACCGATAATTTAAGACATCGTAAACACATCGTAAATTTTGCACAAGCAAATTTAGGCTTTAATTTTCTATAAAAGACAACGGACATCGGCCGAGGGGCGAGACTCGGTCTCGGTCTCGCTCTTGGTCTTGGTCTTGGTCTCAGTCTCTGTCTCTGCCTCAGTCTCGGTTGGGGCATTCTCCTTTGGCAACTGCAGCACGTAATTACAGCCCATTAATTTTTGTGTGTTGTTTTCCGCTGCTGCTTCTTTCACTTGGCGCATGAATGATAAGTGCCACTTGCCCGGCCCACAGACTCCAGTTGCAACAGTGCCACTCGGTAGCCTAAGCTGCCCCCGCTGCCTTCTCCCTGCTGCATATTTGCTTTGATGAAAATGTTTCCCATTACTTGGCTGCCATTGGCTGCGTCTCCTTGGGCTCGAGCTCGGGCTACTCGTTGCTTGGTCTTGGCCTTTGTCGAGGTGTAACCTATATTTTTCTGTTATTTTTAATTAGAGCCTTCTCGGTGTGTGTCTGCTCTTGCTGCTGCTGCTGCTGCCTACCATCGTTGATTATTGTGCAGCATGTGGCAGCATGCCTGCGCCTCGGACAGTTGCCACTTGAGCGGCGCGCGTGAAGCCAAATTGAGCAGCATTGTAATTACGTAACTCGCAGCTGGAGCTGGGACCCAACTTCGCCTAGGACTTGAAGTTGAACCTGCCTTAACATGAGCAATGACTGCAGCTGCGAATGCCTTTTGATAGGTTAATCAATTTGTTTAAATGCCAAATGCTAATGAGCCTAATTGCAGATTACCCACAGATTGTTATCCTCAAGCTGATGGCAGCGTAAATAGCCTCAAATCGTTTGTGCTACGTGTTGTGGCAGTGAGAATTGGAATGCTGCCTTACAATTAACTTAATAGGCCTTTAAAATTATATTTAATAGATGGCATTTGAAGAAGATTTTGTCAAATAAAACAAAAAGATAAATGAGGATATACACAATTAAATGACTCCATTATTTGTTATACTTCTTACTCAAGATGTCAAATAATTAATAACAAAACGAATTGTTAGTAGAAAAAGTTCAGTTCTTAGCTTATTATTTACACAGATGTTCTCAACAAGACAAAATAACGATTTATATGTATATTTTTAATAATTCCATATTATCAATGAATGATAAAAATAAATTACGAATTTAATAACAATGCAAAAAATAGAAAAAAAAAAGAATTTCCAATTCCGCAGCCGGTAGGATTCGAACCTACGCTCCCAGAGGGAATCTGATTTCTAGTCAGACGCCTTAACCGCTCGGCCACGACTGCCAGTTGAAATTCGTGCGCACTAAACCCAATATGAACTTGAGTTAAATTTAATTAAGTTTTCAATTGGGTCAATTTTGTGTAAATAAACCAATAGAGATATGATTAAAATAAAAACGAATACAAAATAACAATAAATAACAAAGACTGCTGAAGATTTGAATGGAAAACATTCCAATGAAAATGCTAATAGGCAAGTGAGAAGAGAGAAAAGGCAAAGAGGCAAAGAGACGGTAAAATGTGCTGCAACGAATCGGTTGCAAATCAAGGCGTCAATTAAGAGGAGAAACGCTGGCGGCCGGCCACAGCAACAAAAAGGTGGAGCCAAATGGCGATCCACTATCTTAGCCACGCTCCTTGACTCTGATCTTGCCGAGACCCGAGACTGTAGTCTCCAGAAGTCTGAAGATCGAATACCTGCCGGCTGCTCAATGTCGATGCCTCGGCTCTTCCACACTCTTCGGCCTCCTCATTGGCACCTGCGCGTTTTTTTCTCTCTCCTTATTATCTGACGGCGGTAAATTCGCTTTGATGCCGTTCAGTCAACCAAACCGCCTCCTAAGTCGCCGCTGCCGCTGCTGATGCTGCTGCTGCCTATCCCGAGATATTGATAAAGTGTTAACGTCGGAATTGATCGCCAGACAGGAGGCCAAAGCAGCATTTGTCGCCAATTTGATGGAGCTGCACTTCAACAGTTGTCACCGGGCACCGCTTGATAAATCGATGTCTGCTTTGTGATCAACTGATAACCAAGACAATTGGCAAATAGTCTTTAGCTATTCGAGTCTTAGTTAAGATTTAAGTGTACTTCTATACGATGTTATATGAAGACAATCTGTAATCTAATCATCAAAGCTATTATTTTTAGCTATTTTCCCTAATTGGTTGGCTGATCGTTACCGTTAGTCCCATGAGCCAGCAGGAATCCTAACCCAAATACCAACGCATTGTTGTGGCTAATGAGCCAACCAGTTAATCGCCAAGTGGCAAAGACTGCGCGCTGCATTCCGGCAATTCATTGTGCGCACAAGTTTAATATTGCAAGCGCTATAAATCAAATCCACGGCTAGCTAAATGAAGTAGTTACCACCCGTTGCCCCCTCGCTGACCCCTCATCCATCAGCGGGGAATTCAATTCACGCCTGCCAGGAATGCCTTTGACACACGCTGACCAGGCTAGATCCATCCACAGTGCGGCTGTAATTGTTGCCTGTTCTTGTTGTTGTTGTTGTTGTGCAAGGCGATAATTAGCGCTCAATTGTCGATCGTCATCTCTGTAGCCTAGCCTAGGCTCTGGCCTCAGTGCCGATCATCAGGCGGCCTTTTGTTGCGTCCGGGCGTACGTGACGAGCACCACAATTGCAGTCCATCAGTGACGCAGCTCGATCACCTGTGATCACCTGTGATCACCTGCCGCATGCCTTAGCAGGCTGCAACTTCTCAGCTCAGCTCAGCTCAGCCCAGCCCAGCCCAGCCCGATCCTCCCTCCTTTCCCCTTTGACATTTCCCCCCGCTCTGCATCCAGCAGCCTTTTGTAGACAATCGTTGGCTGATTGTGGGCGCGCCCAATTGTGATTGTATGCATATTTAATGGGTTCCATTTTCTCAGCCAAGTCCGGCTGGCACTTTTATAGGATTTACCAGCTAAGGGAAAACTTTAAGCAAACTGCTCTGTTTTAAATATATTCTTGCAAGCAGTTTGCCATGTTTGCCAATTAGATAATTTTGTTTCCCTTTGCATCCTTTGATCACTCGATCAAGCTTTAAACTAGTAACAAAAAGTCCAAATGATTCCTTTTCTAGCTTAAATCACTTTTTTTATACAAATATAGTCTTAAGTCTATAAGGAAAAAATAATTAGATTTAGGTATAAAGACAAATATCTGAAATATTCTAGTATAAATAGATTTTATTATTAGAAAAAGGTATAAAAATATATATTTTAAATATTTATTTTTTTTTTTTCTCTCTTGAGTTTCAAAATATATTTCCATTCCTAGCTGGGATATTCCTCTACTTGAATGCTTTGATTTAATAGCCTTCTCAATTAAGATAACTAGCCGAACTTTAAGCCTAAAAGCCAGCTGGCCATCTATTCAAATTAATCGTAAGCTTAAGGAAGCTTCTACGTTAAATCCTCTGTAAACGGAATAAAATATAGTTGAAGTTTCGTTTGTAAGTTGACAAGTACTTAATGGTTTAGCTGACTTTTACCGATGCTTATCACAGTTTCCTGACTGAAATCTGAAATCTGCCGCCAATCAGGCTTCCAGCCAACTGTTCGAAGCTGAAGCTGAAGCTGAAGCCACTGACAAATGTTGTCAAAGCGCATTTCGCACTGTTGCATCAACAAAATGACAAGAGACGATAAGTCTGGTCGGGGTTTTGGCGTTTGGGGTTTGCCGTTTGCCGTTTGCCGTTTGGGGTCTGGCAACGTAAATGGCCTGGTGTTAGGTGTCAGTTATAGGCACTGACAACTGTCAATGATAAGGCCACACACACATCAGGTTACGCGCCGCAAAAGAAAAAAGAGGGGGCCCACAACACGCAGTTTTTCAATTAGCCAGCCGGAACGGGCCAAGAGGGAGATCGCATGGAAAGAAAGGAGAAAGAGAGAGAGAGAAAGAGAGAGAGAGAGGGGAAGAGTGAGGCAAATTGCGTGCCTACAAACAATTTCTTGATGGGGGATTTCATAACAAGTTGCTGGAATTTAAAATGTTACAGCATGCGATAATTGTGAAATTGCCTGGAATTCTGTTTTACATAATTGTATCAATAGTTGGTTTAACATCACGTCAACAGACGCCAGTTCCAGCCACAAATTCATTCTTAACCACATCATCATAGCTGTCAGTTTGATTTACTTGCATCTGATGTATCTATATACAAATGTATGTATGTATGTATATATGTATGGAGTTTGGGTAGGGAAATCTAACCCCGTTGAACCCCTTCGAACCCTAATTAGCCACTTGGTGGGCTTATGGCACGACACGTGTCCCTCGTGTTAACTCAAGTGTTGCCAGCCAGCGACTGCTTGCGGCTTTTGGTTTGTCATTCGTTTGGTTCGCTGCCAGCTTTGTCATTTGAGACCACCACCAGAATCAGACCCGTGCCACGGCCTCACTCCTTTAGCCACATTTTTCTCTTTTCTCGTTTCCGGTTTACTGCATTTCGTCAACGTCGTCATCGTCTTCTTCGTTCTGTTGCACTTTTCTTAATTAAAAGCCTCACTGAGTTTTGTATTTGGTGTTGTTGTTGCCTGTTTGCACCACCTGCGTTGCCCACTTTTTGTCGCCTTATCAACAGCTCAGTCAGGCCATGAAGTGGCTCTTAACTCGGAACAGGACACAGCTCACATTGACAAAAAAAAGATTCCTTGGAGCTGCAGCATAGAAAGAGAATTTGATAAGTAAAGGGTTATGCTATAATAGGCTAATAACTTTTAATTGCATTTCTAATTTATTCCGCTAAAGGCAAATAAACGATTCTTATTAAATAGCACTTACCAAAAGTATTACTTGAAATTATGAAAATCGCATAGAAAGGCGAACTTTAACATAAGCAGGAATTGATTTTTGGCTGGGTGACAAAGTTCTATATATAAAAAGGAAAAGTAAAATTAATTTTAACTGATAAACAATCTGATTAAAAACAATTAAATTAATAAATTTTTATATGACTATTGAAAAGAAAGACCAAGTTTTAAACATCAAATAAGCTTTGAAGCCCACATCAAAGTAAAAGTTCAACTAGAGAATTTAACATTTTTGTATACCCTAATTTATTATTCTGCTGTTCATTCGACTAATTGCGAATAGCAAACGATCCACGCGAATCGTGAGAAAATCGACCCACGACTTTCCACGAAAAAATTTCACTCGAACTTTAAAATGCCATGTTGAGTTTTCACCGAATTGGATTGGCGGGTTCATGACACCACGTGGGCAAAAACAACAAGCGCGAAACGAAACATTTGGCGACAAACAACAAGTTGTTGTTGCTGTTGTTGTTAGCTGTTGATTGCCTGCAACAAGATGCAACAAATCAGGCAACAGGTTGCCGCTGCCAGATATCAAATTTCAGCCACGGGACAAGCGAATGCTACTTTCGGCCAAATAAACACAAACACCACCAACCACCAACCAGCCAAGTGGACAGTTGCCGAGTCGCGTTGAGTTGAGTCGAGTCGAGTTGAGTTGAGGCTAAAACGAAAATTGTTTCAAGGTTAGTTGAATGCAAAAAAACTCGTAATTCAAATGACGCGCCAGGAATTGGAAGTTTCCACAACTCAAAAGCGAAACTCATTTGAGGCGAATAAAAAGGCAACCAAACTAATTTTTTAAATACATAAATACCCTTCTTTTCTAGGCTATTTCAACTCTGTCTTACAAATCGAAGTCTAAGTTTTAAATTCCCTTAAAAAGAGTATTGAAAAAGTCGCCTAAATTGGTTTTAGCGCGTTATGATTTTCAAGTGGATTTTCAGGCTGGGCCACGTAAACCAGATTCTGAAGCTTTCATTACGAATCCCATTTGATTAGCCAGACAGGTTACCCCACTCTCGCAATGACAACGAACATTTAAATGTTTTTCTTAAATAGAGCTGCGAATCTCTGGCTAAGCCTTAAACGACAACAGAGACACCGCCAATGTTTAAAACAATGCCGTCCTATTGTTTAAAACGAATTCTTATCGCGGCCAAAGATGCAGCTAGAAAATGTTGCTGACTGAGTCCCTGACCTCTGGCAAGGAGCATGCCAATGAAGAAATGATAAGAACTCTATAGTCTGGACTCTGGACAGACAAACTCTTCTATTGACTGCGGTTTCTCTCAGCGTTTTTCTTTGGTTTTCTCGCATTAATTGCGAATGAAAATATTTGCCATAAAAACAGTCATTTAATAAGCATTTCATTATTAATTGTTTGCGATGACACGTGGAATGCGCGAAAGCCTACAGAAGAAAAAAACATCTCATTAAAACAGTTTTTTTTTTCATCTTAATTGCACATAAATGGAATCTATTGCAAATCATGCTATATGCTAATAATACTATAAAGTTATTCATTAATTCGAAAGGGTATTTAGTTAAATTTGATATATATATTGTTACCTGAAAAGATTGATTAAGGATTAAATTATTATGTGAAATAATTTAGTGGATAAATTAAATCCATTTTAAATTCACTTTTCTTACTCAATCTCTCTCATGCTTTCTGTATCTTAAGATATGATCAGTTTATTTATATAATCTCTCCAAGGTAATTAAGATTTAACAAAAAACCTTTTTTTTCAGTTTATTTGAATACATTTTGTAAGCATAAATTTTTATCAATCGTTACCCACACTCAGCAGACAATGAAATTGGCTTTATAAACGAATTTATGCCGTAAATGAATATTGTTTAATTAATGCAAAATGCGCATATTTGCATATAATTTTAATTGCAATAAAACATACATTTTTTTCTTTCCTCGCTGCAGTCGCATTTTTAATTAATCAATTATTTATCATGTTTGGTAGCCAAACCCTTTGTAATTAAACAAAATTGTCGCGCAAACATAATTATAAATGCGCACCCTCCCAAATGGTAATTTTTGCCCAGCTCGCAAATAAAAATATTAATAAATTATTTATAATGTGCGTGCACGAAAATAAAAAAAGACGCAGAGCATGTCTAGCCGCAGCAGGATAAATATAAATAAATAAATAAAAATCAACCTGTTTTAATTAAAAATAATTATTAAGTGCGTGAAACGCAAAATATTTGTGCAATCCATTTAAGCTTAAGTTTCGAACCCAATCGATAATGATGTGATATGAAAAATTAAGCTTAAATGTTGCAAAAGAGGATTCTTTTCTTTTTCTATTTCATAGCTTTACTGATGTTCTTTGCTGCAACTTACCTGAAAATTTCTAAGGACCTCCTATTGAATAAACCCAGACTTAGAACGGCTCGTTTATCTTGCGAACGAAATCTGTCACATGTCCAGCATATTTATTGGCGTAGCGCCCCCGGGGACTGGGTCTGGGTTCCAGTTCCAGTTTGGCAGTTGGGTTTGCTCCAAATCATGTACAAATAAATGCGCCAATAAATTTCATCATTAAAATCACTTAATTTTGATCTACGATGAAAATAATGAAAAATCACCAATGCCAAAGCCAAAGCCAAGCCAAAGAAATACGCAGAACCGGACACGCAAAGTCTTTGGCCAGAACGGAGAGCTCTCTTTCGCAGTTGCAGTCCGTATAAATCATATAGCAAAAGACACTAAAAGCAAAAATAAATCACAAAAAACCTATGCAAAAAAAACCGGGCGAACATTAGAGAAACTTTTTGTTGCGCCCATGCCACGATGCGAAGCGATGCGATCCGATCCGATCCGGTCTGGTTTTGGCCAGGCTAACAGCTACCTGGTCCGCAGACCTGGGCGAAAATTAATTGTAAAACGCGCCGCAAACACGCTCCAACTCGCTGATCCAGCTGCAGCCAGCTCCGCGTCCAGGCCACAATCTACATAATTCCCGCAGCGAGCCAATGTCCAATGTCCGATGTCCAATGTCCACTGGCCCACCCCGAGACCGAGAGATGGGGCACTGGGAAATGGTGGAAACGCTTGCAACGCATGTCTGGTGAAATATGACGCCCAGTTCGCTGGCCACAGTTACAAATGTCGCGCCCCCTTTTCTCTAATGGGCGTCTGGCGAATGCATTTCCCAGAAATCTCCAGCGGCCCATTCTGCTGATCCTGCTATCCTCAATTGACCGCAAATGAATGTGAGATGGCCAACAATTATGAAGTTGAGCTTATTTTTTTGGCTGAGCTTAAAAGAAACTGAAAATCTTTACAGTTGAGAGTTAATTAATATAAAAATCATAAATATTCTTTAAAGACCTTTAAGAAAAACTTATTTAACTCTTTTAAGTGCCCATCTTGTGGCAACAAATAGTTAATTAAATCAATGTACAGTTGCCACTTTTTTTCACTTTGCTTAGCCATTAGAAAAGCATATGCTAAACGGCAATGATGCCACGTTATTGCCGTCTTAGCGCAGTTTCTCTTATGGCCCATAAACTGAGCAGCGACTACTGTCCACTGTCTACGGTCAACTGTCCACTGTCCACCTGTAAATAGCAATTGCCTCCCGTTGAGCCATGCAAAAATAAAAAACTGCCAACTGCTTCGTCTGTTGGCCTTAAGCGTAAGCTGACCAGTTGCCCGGGGCTGGTGGCAAATGTAATTTAATAAATTAATTACAACAATTAGTTGCTGCATTTTTATTGAAATCGCTGTAAATATTGTCCACTCCAAAGTTGAGCCCATTCCAATTGAATGCACTGCAAATTTTCTTGCAACGGCCATAAAACATCCCATCTGGAGGCGTCTCCAGTCTAACATATGGCACATTAATGCAGTCGCCTTGAAAAATAGGCTTATTGATCATTTTACCCCAGATTTATTTCAGGGGTGTCGCCCAACAGCGTGAAATTAAATAAAAGCACTTCATTTCGATTAGATTGTGGATGAAATTGATAAAGTTAATCTGTAAGTAAAATTGAAACATGTGAGAAATCATCACAAACAGTTGATTTAATAGCTTAAATACAGTCGGGCAATAAAAAACGAGAATGAGATTGTTAATATTAATAATAATTAATAATCTCTCACAGACAAATGATCTGAATAAACTTAACTACTACTATAAGCTCTTAATAGGAAGTAAATTGATACACTTACCAGTTTTTGCCAAAACTCCAAAATACCCTTCCCATACTTTCAACCAGGCACATATGGTCATAGCTCTTGTTACCAATAATTTATCGCCTGCACTTGTTAGTTCGTTATTTGGTAATTTGTAAGTGGAATTCCATTACACATTTTGTCACCTGCATTCGCCCTAGACTCGAGCCCAGCTGGTTTTGGCCAGTTCGAAATGGGCTAAACTACATGTGCCCCATGTCGGATAGGCTAATTTATAGTGTTACAGTGTACGTGACTAAACTACAAGTCGCACCACAAGTGCTGCTTTATATATATACATATGTATTCCAATCTATTGATTGACCAAAGCACCAAAAAGCTGCTGGCCGAGCAACACGTGGGCAACGGGCCAAAAAGCCCAATAAAATTGTTAGAACATCGACTGCATATTGATGACAACGGACAATGCGAACGATGACGACCAGACACAGCAAGTGGCATATGCATTGGGATACCCTGTAAAAAAGAAAGGGGGAATTTTTTAATTGCAATGTTTTATATGTATAAATATATAGAAAAGTGTCAGTTTATATATAAACACTTGGCATATTCATTTAACTATATATCACACAGTCTGCATTTAGCATCCGTTTGAAGCATGCTCAAATGTTGAACAACTTACAGGGCATTGTTCCGTCGAGCATGGTCCTTTTTTGCTGGCATGCCTTTTGTTTTGAATTTGGTTTATAAGCGAAGCATCGCTCAACTGCAAAACGCGAATGCAACAATTCGGTTGGGGGCTTTGATACTTTTCGTTTTTGGGGTCAATGTCAATTTTGTTTTGCTAGCCGTGAGGTCGGTCCCAGCCCCAGCACCGCCCTCGACCCGCAGCACCCCTCGCCCAGCCTGCTGTCCACGCGCCTGGCATCTTAAGCAGCTGCAGGCGAACGGACATATATAAAACCGAGCGATGCCGGACAAATCAGTCAGTCGGTCAGTCAGCCAGTCACACACAGCAATGGAACTTAGCCCAGTGGTCATCGTGGTGCTCGCCTGCTTGTTGAGCCTGGCACAGGCGGAGCCGCAGCAGCGTCGTCGTTATCAGCAGCAGCAGCAGCAGCAGCTGCAGCGGCAGCAACAACAGGGCTACAACTACAGCCCGGCGGCGCAGAGCGCTCAGAATGTGGAGCAGCTGGCGCAGCCTGCGATCAGCTATGCCGCCCCACAGCCACAGCAACTGTACCGAGCACCAGCGGTCGCTTCAGCTGCCGCTCCACAGCAGCAGTCGCAGCCACAGCCTCAGCCCCAACCACAGCAACTGTACACAGCGCCCGCCGCGGCTCCAGCAGCGGCTCCGGCTAGGCTGCAGGCTAAGCCGGCGCGCTTGGTGGCCAACAGTGAGGCGCAGGAGGATATCGACGACGCCGCCGAGGAGGTGGAGGTGCCCAAGACAGCGTCCGCAGCGCCAGTTGTACCCCCCGTCGCGCCCGTTGCGCCCGTTCAGCCGCCCTCCATTGTTTACTATCCCGCCGGAGCCGTCGGCTTCGTACAGCCAACGGCCTACGCCAAGTTTATCGCAGCACCGCAGCCAGCGACCGCCGCTGCCGCTGCCGCCTACGTGGCCGCTCCCCAATACTATGCCGCCTACTATGGCTAGGAAATGCGGTTATTTAAAAACTACGTAACATATATGAACTATGGGAACATTAGCTCTTCTATTCTATCGCCTATCTAAATAAATTACTTACTAACTAAAAGTTGCTTTAGTAGTTTGTACTTACCGATTTCTGTTGCAGCACTCTCCATTGTTGGTTTAAAAACTTCATTCATTTCAAACGGTAAAGTCGCTTGCCATTTCACAGCAATTGTTCTCCTGCAGTCATTTACAACACTGTGATCAGTTATGGGATCTTTGCAACACTGTGTCGTGTTTCCTGTGTTCATCAACGTCGCTAGATCAAAATCGGCTATTGCCCAACTGGAATAAACGTATATAAACAGTGAATATCATTAGAATATGTCTTTCATGTACTTTGATTAATCATTCGGTTAGTTAAAAGTTTAATTTTACTGCATATCTCGTTAGTTTTAATCGTTTTAATCATGTTCCAGAGTTTAACTCCGCCCCCACCTCTCCAGCCGCGTTGACCCAAGTGATTAAGCTGCAACAGAACCAGCTATATCATCATGGCAGATTTGTGCAGCCAGCCAGGACAGGGACGGACACATCGGGCAGAAAGCTGCCTCACAAACGGTAGGCAATTCCGCGAGCCTAACGAGCATTTGTCGAAAGAAGATGCGAACGCGACTCGGAGGCTCAACAGTCTGACAATGAGTGAGCAAAGATAATCTATTATGACCGTAACAAGAAATAAATCCCAACTCGGTAATCCATCATTTTACGACTTGGCAATCAAAATAAGGAGTTTAGCTAAGTCAGTTAAGGAGTCGGACGCGCGGCCAATCAACGGCCAACAAAGTTGGCTAGCTGCCTCACTAACTGAGCCACGTCTAGAGGTGAACCCAAACCGAATTCTTTTTTAACAGGGTTCATCCTACACAAAAGAAAGTTACTAAATATTTATGATATACAAACGGGTATTGAGTACAAGTTATAAAAAACTTCTTTACCTTGATTGCTGCTAGTCCTGGAACTGAAGAACTTAGGATCCGGATTCAAGCCCTAGGATTGTGCTTTGTAGCAGCTTACATGTTAGTCAAAAGCTATGTATACAGAATTATTCCAATTATTAAGTAAACAATTGCGACTAATAATTTGTATAATCCCAAATGAAAGGCACGAAAAGAGGGAAATCACGCATGGATTGGCCGAAAGTCGTGTCACGCGGCCAGCACTAGCTGTGTCTAACGAACAAGTCGAAAAGCATGTTAACGTTAAGTCCGAACTAGAAGCGAGCCCACAGACAGCGCGGAGAGTTGCGATCAGGAAACATGCATTTTCGACATGCTGCATACACATTCAGGCCAATTCGGAAGGCGGGGGGCGGGGGAGTGCAGCAGCAACGAACTCAAAGCTCAATTTACGGCAGCCTGACGACTTGGACAAGTGGCAGCTTTGGGCCATTTTAGAGCTACAGCTCAGCCGCGGATGGTCGACTGCCTGTTTGTCTGTCTGTGTGTCTGTCTGGCCGACTAAATAGTTGCCAATAATCCGTGTCCAAATTGATCAGGTTGCCGTTTATGGTAATGGACGAACTTTGGATGCCAAAATGTTTTGGCCGTTGGTCACCGGCGAACGCTTCATTATCGATGCACAAACTTGGGCGTGCGTCTCTCGACAGATTTGCAACGGTTTTCAGGCGGCATTTTGCATTATTATTGCTTCATTTTCTACTCAATCCCGTGGCCGACAGCAGCCATGAAGAATGCTGTCAATTAGCGTAAGAAAGGAGCCAACTCCACACAGATTGATACGCTTCGGCCGCTTTATGTGGCAGAGTTCACTGAAGCCAGGGGGGAAATTGCTTGCATGGAAGGAAACCCAAGCAGTGACAGCTGCCCCGCCCTTAGCCATTTTACCCACTGCTGTGCGCTGTAAGCCCATTTGGAACTGCTCATACGTTTTCAAAATCGCATTTAAAGGTGAAGGTGCAACAGTTAGCGATGGGCATATCTGGTTCACTGCCTCTTGGAGCCATGCCAACGGAGCTTAGTGAAGCACTCGCAAATTAAAGGCAAAAAAAGCGCAGCAAAAATTAAATAAAAGAAATATGGGCTAGAAAAAAAAACACGAAAAACACAGCCATAGCAAAGTCAACATGTGGGCGGCAGAGAAAATGGCAAAAGCAACTTCAATATTAGCCAAGTTTATACAGTTGGCAGTATCAGTTACAAAAATTCAGTCACGAGTGTGCGTGTGTCCACGTGGACGCTTGTTTTTGTATTGGGGAAATTGTATTTTCAACGCCAGCGCAAGGGAAAATGAAAAATAAGCAACTGCGGTGGCAGCGCAAATTAAAAAATAACACAAACTTCTGGCAATAAAAATATACTAACAGGAAAAAAGCGCAATGACTAAGCACACTGATTTTTAATTAACTATTAGATTGACTAATGCATATTGGCAAATTTTTTAAAACATATATCATACGCTTTTATCATAAACCCTTTTTGTAATGCAAATTCAAATTTATTAAGTGCGCGCACTTTGCGTTTAAGCTTTTAACAGCACTGAAATATTTTTTTTTAAGTGATATGGCAACACACAATTACTCGCTCATTTACCTACTTTCAAATGTTAGCTGCTAGATTTGTTGTGACGTCACTACATTTATATATCAAGAATATGTATTAATAAAGATCTTAAATTGCAAAATAACAAATACTGTTATTAGCTGGTGCTTAATTAAAATATATTTATTGCTTAACTTGAAGCTTATTTTTATACAATGCATAAAACCTTTTTTACTTTTTTGATATCTAGCACAGCTGGGACAACAAAGCAGCAACAGCAACAACCACCTGCACACAACTTTCTTAAGCAACGAGAAGAGCAGTCCAGAAACTACTTGTTGACAAAGCCGTAGTCGGTAGCTACCTAAACGCTTCTAGCCCTCTGCTTGGCGTTATTTGCATATTTTAAACATACGCACGCACGCATAAGAACTCTACACGTCAGCAGTTTCAGTACTTAAATAAAAACACGTAAGTTGAGGCATTTAGCATTAAAAGAATTTCACATTCTAAACTGTATTAAATTAGAAAATGCGTCAACTAAAAGGCAAGGTGAAGGAAACCCGCAAGCAAAAAAAGGAACGCAAATTGGACAACGCTCAAACTCAAGCAAAGATTGCAACAATTGTTTTGCCGGCACTAGGCGTTCTTGCGCTGATGGTGAGTAGCTTCGAATATAAAACACTATGTGCCTAATTCTAATTTATTTTTTTAAAATTGTCTGCAGATAGTGGCATTTATTTACCTGAAGACGAGACCTGCGATTTTAGCCTAGAAATTGAAGCTGAAAGAAAAATTGGAATAGCCTAAGTTAGAATAGGGATCAACGATTTTACTATATTCATGTAACCGTTCAACTACGTCCATATGAAATGTGCAATTTGTTTTTAAATATTGTTTAAATATACTAAACACCAGTTGATTAAACATTAGCAACATTTTTTTCTTTGCATGGAAGCAGGTGCAGTGCTGTACAGCGCAAATATTTGTACAGTGTTGCTGCAGCGAAGCCGCGCGTTTGAATTCTATAAAATAAACTTTAATTTAAAACTACTATAAACGATAAGTTATTGATTTCTGTGTTTTTTATATCGTAGCCCACACACACACATACAAAGACAGCCAATAACACGTTTTTATTTTGGGCTATTTGATATTTCGCGTTTCTCTCTCTAGTCATTTACGAGTTACTCGTTCGTCGCATTGGCTAAAAGCAGACCTGTTCATTTGTCAAATCAAAATAAACATAACGAATTAAATATAATTTAATAAATTAGTACGCGCAAAGCACATCGATTTTTGCATACTGCCAAACGCTATCAAGCTGTTAACTAACTTAAAGGTACAGCAGTTAAACGGCTGTGTTTGTGATTAGATAACACGCGAAAAGCACTAACACAGATATCGAAACAGAGCGTGCCAGCTGTTTTCAGTCAGCTCTCATTTCCGCACACACACACACTTAAACGCACATACTGCTCACTCTCACGCGGCCTGCGTCCCGTTTTTTGACACTTTATTCAACGTAGTTGTTTAGGTTCTCACACTGGCGCGTGCGGGTGAAAAAAGTGATTTTATTTATTGGACTATGCTGAAATTTTTGGTAAGTAAAATGCAATACAAATGGTAGTTTGCGAAATTCGCCACTGCAATATATTGCAGCACATCGTTCAATGTTAAACGAGGCTAAAGCAAATCTCGCAAATCTTTTTGCGGCGATGATTTAATGTCGATGCTGTTGTTGTTGCTGTGGTGTTTGGTGTTTAACATGATACAAAGAAATAACAAAATTTTATGAAAATATACGCGAATTAAGGTGAAATCAGCTGTTGGTATGATTGCTTCCAAAATTATATAAACCTATAATTGCATAAATTCTTTCATACCTTGACTTAATCCGTGTTGTTTCTCTTCAAAGAAGATACATCCAGAGATCCAATTGATCCCGTGGATGCGTCTTTAGTTAATTCTTGATGACAGTTCAAAGTCCAAAGAACTTTCCACTATAAGCTAAAAGGCTTTAGGCAATATCTATAAAAGATATAAAAGTATCTTTCAGCTGTGGCGTTTTTCTTCACATGTAGTACATGTGTAAATACTCAAAAAATGTCAGTTATACATAATACTGAGGCTTAGTAAAGTTGTTCATATTGTAGTTTGTCATTTATTTCAACAAACCTTCGGGAGCATAGCAAAACCAAATTAAAAAAATGAAACTGTTTGGATTGGGAATGAAACTGTTAAGAAGAGGCCAGTCTTCGTGCACCAGCGGATGCCATCATGATGATGCATTGCCGCCCTGTCCGCCCAAACCCATTTCGGGCGGGCGCGTAATGTTATTCTCACTGGTCAGCGGCCCCCAAGCCCAGAGCCATGGTTTGATCACATCACTTATATATTTGAATTTCTTCTATTGCAGCTTACTTTTGGGGCCGGAGTTTACACGGGCATGTACGTGTCACAGAACTACGAGGTATGTGCCATTGTGAACTCTGATATTTTTGTAGTAACTAATTGTTCTTCTTGGCAGGTGCCGCGTGTTGATGATCCCCCCAAACTGGTTGAGAGAATGAATAAGAAGCTTCGTGAGCTTATCGACGGCAAAAAGTAACGATTCCATTTGAAATATCGTTGTTCATCCTTCTATTAAGTTTACGCCAGGCAGTTTTAAATACCAATGTAACTTTTACCCACGCACGCAAAATTTATACAATAAAATAGTTACCTAACACTTTTTATTAAGACTGAATGCGAAAATAGAAAGAAAACCAATACAAATCAGATTGATCTTTGAAGAAGTTGAATAGCTCGGACTTATCAAAATTACTGTTCTCGAAGGCATACAAATTCGAGCTAAACACAAGATTCTTAAATCATAGGACGCAATTAGGATCAAATGTGTATACTCATTTTTAACAATAACAATGTTAACTTTTTGAAAACAAATTATTTTAATAAAATCTGCATAAATAAAATTTCAACTTTTACATTAATTACAGATCACCAGTGGAACAAATTGTGCACGACATCAAAAAGGAAGCTAAGAAAGTGATGGATGATTAGGTGAACGAGCAACATAATCACTTCCAGGTCGAGACGAAAGACAACTGCATACACTAGGTTTTTTTTTCTGTGTTTAAACAAATTTATCTATGATCCAATAAAGCAAAAGTTAATAGTTACAATCTAAATAAATGAAACACCACCGCCATAATATTCCAAACGCGTTTGAGGCTGCACAAATGCCAACCAGTCGGAAGCATGCGTGGGCAAAAGCCCCATACTGTGGCACTTATATAGCGCCAAAGCAACGTTCGCTAGATTGCCAAGAATATAGATAATGCGCTGGCCCGTTCCTTGTGCACCCTCGGCCATTTTCGAAGTGACTTGTGTCGTGAACATTGCCTTAATCGGACGTATTAACATCATGCCCACCATCATAATTGGGAAAATAGATATTGAATTGCCAGACATGTACATGATGAACAGATTCATGGGTATCTAGGATAGCAAAAAAACAGTAGCAAAGGTTATTTTCAATCAGACCAACTTAAAGGCATTGCTTACCTGCTTCAGCGGTCCTAAAGCCAAGTCCCAGGATTTTTTAATCACCAAACGCTGATCACGCACCACTTCTGTTTGATTAACCAGCGCCATGGGATTGTAGCCAGGAGGCGAGGGCATATCTGCATTTTTGCTGCATCATAGGGTATAAA